>OZ014557.1:1070000-1367500 GCA_963966155.1 Clivina fossor
ATTTACACTTAATATGATTTTTAAGTGACCACTTAAACAAAAGTTATTACAATATAGTTTCACAATATAAGAGTAATAAATATAAAAAGATAATGAGCCTTCCAATTAATATTTAAATCAATACATTTCAATAAAAATAGAAACTTTATGCTAAATAAAATGATAGGTATTTTACTAAATGTTTAATGTCAATAATTATTAAAAAAAAAATCAAATTTAAATCGTGATGTCAGGCCACCATCAATTAAAATTGACTGGAGATAAATTTAATAAGAACGCATGCATAGTTTACCACCACAGATTAAAGATACAGATATTTTGCATACATATCAAATGTTAATTTTATTATTATTAATTAAATGACTAACATTATTAATTAAAATAAAACATATTAAATGTATATAACATTTTTAATAATCTAGTAATATTAATCAAAATTCATTTGGCCTACTATATAGTACATTATTTGAGTCGCCAAATATAACTGGAACTTATAGCACGATCATAATGTGCGATTTTCATGTTTTTGCAATTATTCTCGGGGTCGGTAGACCGCGGTCGATCTATTCTCATCGCAGACGTTTTACCATGCATCATAGATGGCATCCTCTGTGCTTGGTGCACATTTTACATTTAAAGGCTCTCATTTGTATGAGACCGGATATGTCTTTTTAAGTTTCCACTTTGAGTAAAAGTTTTATCACATATTTCGCATTTATAAGGTCTCTCCTTTGTATGAGTACGAAAATGTGATGTTAAATGTTCGCTTTGAGTAAAAGTTTTCTCACACATTTCGCATTTATAAGGTCTCTCATTTGTATGCGTACGAATATGCGCTCTTACATTTTCACTTCGAGTAAATTCTTTTTCACATATGTTGCACTTATGAGGTTTCTCCTTTGTATGAGAACGGATATGTCTTCTTAAGCTTCCAGTTTCAGTAAAAGTTCTCTCACATATTTCACATTTATAAGGTCTCTCCTGTGTATGAATACGAATATGAATTTTTAAACTTCCACTTCGACTAAAAATTTTCCCACATATTTCGCATTTATAAGGTCTCTCCTCCTTTACATTAAAACAAAAATGGTTTTTTAAATCTCCATATTTAATAAACGTTTTCTCACATATTTTACATTTATGAGATTCTTTTCTTTTCTTTACAGATTTATCATTTTCTTCCGAGCTGAATGTATTATTTTTATTCGAATTTCTACTAGCATGACATTTTATATAGGTTTCATTCTCAAAATCATGATTCTCATCCTTAATTATGATTTCTGAATGTAAATCTAACGATTCTGATTTCAAAATTTCTTCAAATTTAATAATATTTGCATTAATTTCCAAATTTACTTCATTATCTTCTTCGTCAATAGCTTCTTTTTTAATACAAACAGCATCAAAATTTGTATTATTTTGTGATTTTAAAGTTTCGTCAATTTTAATGTTTATATTAGTTTCCAAATCTAGTTCAATGTCTTTTTTAATTTCGCTTTCATTTTCAATTTCGCTTTTCATAATTTCACTATTTTGTGATTGTGGTTTTGCATATCGCTTTAAAATTTCTTGCGATTTAAAACATTCTTTTACAAATTTATACGTTTCATTTAATCGAACAGAACAAATTGAGCAAATACAATCCGATAACTCTTCATTAAATTGCAGCTAAAAATATAAATTGAAATAACAGCAAAGTTCTGTGATATTTATCTCATATTTAATGTATTTTAACATTCCAAAACCCACTGTAAGCTGTGGCCTTTGATTATATAGAACTGGATACGCTGAAGCAAGGTTTTGTAGTCGTACGCCAGACGAAGACAGATATATAAAATCAAATAAGTGTAAAAGTAACAGAGAATATAAAATGTAAAACTGTACTGCGCATATACAGTTCATATACAGTTGCCATATACAGTTGCGTTTGCGCAATTCGTTTTTACATTTTACTCTCTATCTCTGTCCTTCATACACGGTACATACTTCGTGACATCCAGTTCTATATAATCAAAGGCTGTGGCTTAGACACTTAGCTATATAAGGTAAACACATTGTTAGTAATAACCCGTGCACAATTAAAAATGTAAGTCGAAATTTTTACCGGCCTGAAAACAGTTTTTTTATTATAACCAATCCCACTATTCTTGCAGCTACTAAAATAAAATATTTTAGCAAAAACATATAATGATTAACAAACTTATAATAAGCAAACCTAATAAAATACATTTAAAACGTAAGTTAATTTAAATTAAAACAGTTAAATTGCAACAACTCTTAAAAAATTATTTATTAGTTGAAGTTTTTTTTTTTGTAAAATAATCAAAAATCAGTGACAAACTTTTTCGGCTAATTTAACTGGTATAGATTTTACAATGCAAAATTGAATAAAAATTACCAATGAGAGTATAGATGGTTTTCTTTTGATTTCGGACCAATTAATTTCAACCTATGTCGTTTTCAAAATCAACGCAAACAATTACAATTGTAAATATTATACGTATGTCATAAATTTTATGTAATATAAAATCTTTAAGTTTTTTATAAGATACACAAATATAATACAATATTTATTAAATATATAGTTAAACTAAAAAAACTGTTTAATTTATAAAATCCTCAACCTGCTAAGTATTTGTAGGATAAACCATTGATTACATATAATAGCGACATAAGCGTAACACTGTTTCATCGCCCCATATGACAGGGCCGTCTACGATAAATAAAATTTATTTAAAGTAATAAACTAGGACTAGCAGAATAGTGCAGAAAAGCGAAATAAAAAATGCACAGTGCTACATATATATATATATATATATATTATAACATTTTTTTTATATTTTTTCAAAATTGTTGTACATATATATATATATATATATATATATATATATATATATAATATATATATAATATATATATAATATATATATATATATATATATATATATATTATATATATACCGGGTGTTCGTTCGTCAAGTTCATATGGGCGTTTAACATGTAATTTCGATAAACTGCGATATACTACTTTCTCGAGTTAAATTCGAAGAAATATTTAGAATACTTTTCGATAGGGCATAAAGAGTTCTATAATTTGGTTTTAGTTTTAATTTGCTAGCATGTGCCGTTTGGGCGCTAGGATTTTTTTTTTTTGATTTTTTGGTTTTTATTTTTTTCTCAAAAACTATGAGGTGTAGAAAAATAAGCATGGTCTGGAAAAATGTGGGATAATGAGTACTATAATTGAGTAAAGAAATCATTATTCTAAGATGATTCGTTTAGTAGAAAAAATTTAAAACTGAATTTTTGAAAATCTCTCAAGGGGGTGGTACCCTTGGGATTTTTTCAAAATAAGACTTTTTTGAGCAAATTTTGAAAAAAGTCTTATTTTGCTTATTTTCCTACACTTCATAGTTTTTGAGGAAAAAAATAAAAACCAAAAAATCCAAAAAAAATTCTAGCGCCCAAACGGCATGTGCTATCAAATTAAAACTAAAACCAAATTATAGAACATTTTATGCCCTATCAAAAAATATTTCTTCGAATTTAACTCGAGAAAGTAGTATATCGCAATTTATCGAAATCACATGTTAAACCCCCATACGAACTTGACGAACGAACACCCGGTATATATATATATATTAAACTTTGGTTTGTTTTTTTTTTATACTATATAAATTAATCACAGTCAGTACACTAAAATTGGTAAACACCGGATAACGGTAAACAATTAATTTTATTGATCATTATTTTTAAAGAGAGTCTTTTTATTTTGAAACTCTAATAAATAATTTATCTATCACTAATTTTTGTTGTTTTAGTAAGATACATATTATTAAGCGTTGAACTATAAGATACTGTTTACTTGTGTAAATATGCACTTTTTGACAAATCTAGTGGTGTACATATTGTATTTCTAGCACTTTTTCACACATTTTTAATAATCAATTTAAATTCAAGCGATGCAATTTTTACTGGCCGCCAAATCTATCGATTAAATACACTTGACGGTATAATTATGTTTGCTACTGCCACCAGTGGTGTATATAGTATCTATTTACTGTATAATAATGTACATTATTTTACTAATAACATAATGATCTGCTTCCACACAGGTCATATAGTGACGTATTATCAATATTTTGATACGCTTGAACGAAACATTTTTTGTTTTAATTTTTATTTAAATGACATTTATTTGTTGAATAATTTTATGTAGCTGACACATTTTATAAATTTAAAAAAACAAGATTAGAAGTATATGGATAAACCCATATATAGACTACTTTGACATTTCTCGGAAAGTTGGCAACACTGTATTTTAATAATATTATAATTTATGTGGGCACTAGGAGAAACTTTTCTGAAAATTTGATCAAAATCGAATAAATAATGTAGCCACAATGAATTTTTAAAAAATTTTGTGATTTTTTCTAGATAAGTTGGCAACACTGTATTTTGTTAAAATTGCATAATTTATTTAAGCACTAGGAAAAACTTTTATGAAAATTTGATTAAAATCGGTTAAATAAAATGGTCATAATAATTTTTTAAAAATTTTACTATTTTTTTTCTCGGAAAGTTGGCAACACTGTATTTTGTTAAAATTACATAAATTATACGAATATTAGGAAAATCTTTTGTGAAAATTTGAGTGAAATCGGTTGAATAACATGGCCATAATAAAATTTTTAAAACTTTAGTAATTTTTTTCTCGGAAAGTTGGCAACACTGAATATTAATAAAATTATGTAATTAATGGGAGCATTAGGGAAATCTTTTCTGAAAATTTGATCAAAATCGGATAAATCATGTAGCCAATATGAATTTTTAAAAACTTTAGTAATTTTTTTCTCGGAAAGTTGGCATCACTGGAAAAAATTTATCCTGAAAATTTTATTAAAATCGGTTGAACCGTCTAGGAGGAGTTGCGGCCACAAAATTTTGTCTGAGGACCGAGCGAGCGGGCGAGCGAGCTGACGACGCACATCCGTACACCCACATAAACTAAGTTCAGATTCGTCATCTACAGGCTATATGAAGGATTTCTATACAATTTTTTTTTTTTTAAATGTTTCAGACACCGTACCAAACGCTATACTACTTTTTCCTTGCAGTCAAAGTAGTAAAAATAGAAAAATAAAAGCTTTGGTTTTAAACTACTGTCACTCCAAATTTACCACTTTGACTGCAAGGAAAAGTGGTATGGCGTTTGGAACGGTGTCTGTAACATTTTCAAAAAAAAAATTGTGTATAGAAATCCTTCATATAGTCCCTAGACGACGAATCTGAACTTAGTTTATGTGGGTGTATGTGTGTGCGTCGTCAGCTCGCTCGCTCGCTCGGTCGTAAGTCAAAATTTTGTGGCCGCAACTCCTCCTAAACGGTTCAACCGATTTTAATGAAATTTTCAGGATAAATTTGTCTAGTACCCAAGATGGTCATGTGGTTTTATTTTTTCCAGTGATGCCAACTTTCCGAGAAAAAAATTACTAAAGTTTATAAAAATTCATATTGGCTACATTATTTATCCGATTTTGATCAAATTTTCAGAAAAGATTTTCCTAATGCTCCCATTAATTATATAATTTTATTAATATCCAGTGTTGCCAACTTTCCGAGAAAAAAATAACTACAATTTTAGAAAATTCATTATTCATTAAATTCATTAAATTTTCATACAAAATTCTCCTAGTGCCTAAATAAATTATGCAATTTTAACAAAATACGGTGTTGCCAACTTATCGAGAAAAAAAATCACATTTTTTTTTTAAATTCATTGTGGCTACATTATTTATTCGATTTTCATCAAATTTTCAGGGAAGTTTCTTCTAGTGCCCACATAAATTATAATTTTATTAAAGATATTGTGTTGTCAACTTTCCGAGAAATGTCAAAGTGGTCTATATATGGGTTTACCCATATACTTCTAATCTTGTTATAACTATTTTATCACCATTAAAACTACAAATGATATTAGTATTATTGTTATTATTATTTACTATTCAGTAATTTTTGTATTTTTAACAATTAAAAAAAAACTAGAAAAATGATCAAAAATTAAATAAAGAAAACTTTGATATTTTAAATAAATTATATAAAATATTTTAAACTTTTTACTTATTAAGAAAAATATATACTTACAAAGACCAACAATAATTATTAATGTTATTTTAGATATAGATATGTACTTCTTATAAAATAATATCTCAATTAGTAAAATAAAAAATATGTGTTAAAAATGATTTTTTAGGTATTAGCAAAACTTAATTTTAAATTTATAACTATTCATTAATTATTCTAGTTTAAATATTTCGTTTGTACTATTTTAAAAACTACATATATATTTCGTTTAAAGAATGCATATATTTATAGAAAAAAATTTTGCAGACTGGAGCAGTAACAAATCTGTACAAATCTGTACCGAAACTGAAAATTTTCTTAAAATAATGCAATTCAATATACACAGATGTAAGCATTACAAAAAAAATACATTACATTGCCTATCTTTGTATTACACAGAAATTTTACAGTACAGAAATATTGTACATATTGACAATATTTATCAGTACCCCATATATAAATTTTAAGCTGTTACCAAAAACGGCGTCTGCCCACATTTATATTCAACAATTTTAATTGGATCTTTATTTCTAAATTAAAGAAAAAATATTTTTATTAACTATTATTAAATTTAGATTTTTTTTAAAATTAATCATGATAATTGTTAATATTTTATTATTTCGTCACATATATAACATATATTTTTAAAAAAATATAAACATAATTTATACAATCTTATTTTATACAAATAAAATTATTTTTTTTTTTATTTTATTGTATTTATTTATTATTCAGTAAATCAACGGCCTAAGCCAATTACAGATTTACAATAATTTATTACGAAATTTCATAATTATTATAAATACAGCAAAATAACAAAATAACACGTTTTTCAAAAACAAGATACAAAATATAAACAGTTTAATATCAGCCTAGTTGTTGATATTGTTTGTTTGACAATAAATCCATAATTTTTCTTTTAAATGTATTGAATTCCATATTAAAAATATCAGTTTCACTAAAGTGCAAATTATAAGTAAACATTAGTCTATTTAATGTTGAGTTTTTACAGTAATTATTATGAAATGTATTAAGATAAAATAATTGATTAGTTCTAGTTGCTTTTAACGGTACATTGAAATTAAGTAAATGTAGAAATTAAGATGAATCTAAATTATAATTAAGAATTTTGAACAAAGTTAGCATATCAGTTAATACTCTTCTATTTTCTAATGTTAACATTTGTAAAGTGAGAAGTGCTGAATCATAATTAGCAAACCTAGTGTTTAGTTTAATAGATAACAAATAAATAAATCTTTTTTGAAGTGATTCTAGTGCATTAATTTGATGTTTATATTGGGGATTCCAGATTGTGGAAGAAAATTCGAGTTGCGATCTGACTATAGAGTTATACAATAATATTAAAGTTTCTGATGATGTAAAATTTTTACATGTTCGCCAGATAAATCCTAAGAGCTGAAATGCTTTTTTAGTAATTTTTTGAATATGTTCATTGAATGTGAGTTTAGTATCAAATATAATGCCTAAATCTCGTATCGACTCTTTAGTTACAAGAAAACCATTATTTAATTGATAATTAAAAAGAATTTTATTAGTATTTCTAGTGAAACGAACAATGTAGCATTTATTAATATTCAGGTTTAAATAGTTTATTTCAGTACACAGTCAGTACACTAAAATTGGTAAACACCGGATAACGGTAAACAATTAATTTTATTGATCATTATTTTTAAAGAGAGTCTTTTTATTTTGAAACTCTAATAAATAATTTATCTATCACTAATTTTTGTTGTTTTAGTAAGATACATATTATTAAGCGTTGAACTATAAGATACTGTTTACTTGTGTAAATATGCACTTTTTGACAAATCTAGTGGTGTACATATTGTATTTCTAGCACTTTTTCACACATTTTTAATAATCAATTTAAATTCTAGCGATGCAATTTTTACTGGCCGCCAAATCTATCGATTAAATACACTTGACGGTATAATTATGTTTGCTACTGCCACCAGTGGTGTATATAGTATCTATTTACTGTATAATAATGTACATTATTTTACTAATAACATAATGATCTGCTTCCACACAGGTCATATAGTGACGTATTATCAATATTTTGATACGCTTGAACGAAACATTTCTTGTTTTAATTTTTATTTAAATGACATTTATTTGTTGAATAATTTTATGTAGCTGACACATTTTATAAATTTAAAAAAACAAGATTAGAAGTATATGGATAAACCCATATATAGACTACTTTGACATTTCTCGGAAAGTTGGCAACACTGTATTTTAATAATATTATAATTTATGTGGGCACTAGGAGAAACTTTTCTGAAAATTTGATCAAAATCGAATAAATAATGTAGCCACAATGAATTTTTAAAAAATTTTGTGATTTTTTCTAGATAAGTTGGCAACACTGTATTTTGTTAAAATTGCATAATTTATTTAAGCACTAGGAAAAACTTTTATGAAAATTTGATTAAAATCGGTTAAATAAAATGGTCATAATAATTTTTTAAAAATTTTACTATTTTTTTTCTCGGAAAGTTGGCAACACTGTATTTTGTTAAAATTACATAAATTATACGAATATTAGGAAAATCTTTTGTGAAAATTTGAGTGAAATCGGTTGAATAACATGGCCATAATAAAATTTTTAAAACTTTAGTAATTTTTTTCTCGGAAAGTTGGCAACACTGAATATTAATAAAATTATGTAATTAATGGGAGCATTAGGGAAATCTTTTCTGAAAATTTGATCAAAATCGGATAAATCATGTAGCCAATATGAATTTTTAAAAACTTTAGTAATTTTTTTCTCGGAAAGTTGGCATCACTGGAAAAAATTTATCCTGAAAATTTTATTAAAATCGGTTGAACCGTCTAGGAGGAGTTGCGGCCACAAAATTTTGTCTGAGGACCGAGCGAGCGGGCGAGCGAGCTGACGACGCACATCCGTACACCCACATAAACTAAGTTCAGATTCGTCATCTACAGGCTATATGAAGGATTTCTATACAATTTTTTTTTTTTTAAATGTTTCAGACACCGTACCAAACGCTATACTACTTTTTCCTTGCAGTCAAAGTAGTAAAAATAGAAAAATAAAAGCTTTGGTTTTAAACTACTGTCACTCCAAATTTACCACTTTGACTGCAAGGAAAAGTGGTATGGCGTTTGGAACGGTGTCTGTAACATTTTCAAAAAAAAAATTGTGTATAGAAATCCTTCATATAGTCCCTAGACGACGAATCTGAACTTAGTTTATGTGGGTGTATGTGTGTGCGTCGTCAGCTCGCTCGCTCGCTCGGTCGTAAGTCAAAATTTTGTGGCCGCAACTCCTCCTAAACGGTTCAACCGATTTTAATGAAATTTTCAGGATAAATTTGTCTAGTACCCAAGATGGTCATGTGGTTTTATTTTTTCCAGTGATGCCAACTTTCCGAGAAAAAAATTACTAAAGTTTATAAAAATTCATATTGGCTACATTATTTATCCGATTTTGATCAAATTTTCAGAAAAGATTTTCCTAATGCTCCCATTAATTATATAATTTTATTAATATCCAGTGTTGCCAACTTTCCGAGAAAAAAATAACTACAATTTTAGAAAATTCATTATTCATTAAATTCATTAAATTTTCATACAAAATTCTCCTAGTGCCTAAATAAATTATGCAATTTTAACAAAATACGGTGTTGCCAACTTATCGAGAAAAAAAATCACATTTTTTTTTTAAATTCATTGTGGCTACATTATTTATTCGATTTTCATCAAATTTTCAGGGAAGTTTCTTCTAGTGCCCACATAAATTATAATTTTATTAAAGATATTGTGTTGTCAACTTTCCGAGAAATGTCAAAGTGGTCTATATATGGGTTTACCCATATACTTCTAATCTTGTTATAACTATTTTATCACCATTAAAACTACAAATGATATTAGTATTATTGTTATTATTATTTACTATTCAGTAATTTTTGTATTTTTAACAATTAAAAAAAAACTAGAAAAATGATCAAAAATTAAATAAAGAAAACTTTGATATTTTAAATAAATTATATAAAATATTTTAAACTTTTTACTTATTAAGAAAAATATATACTTACAAAGACCAACAATAATTATTAATGTTATTTTAGATATAGATATGTACTTCTTATAAAATAATATCTCAATTAGTAAAATAAAAAATATGTGTTAAAAATGATTTTTTAGGTATTAGCAAAACTTAATTTTAAATTTATAACTATTCATTAATTATTCTAGTTTAAATATTTCGTTTGTACTATTTTAAAAACTACATATATATTTCGTTTAAAGAATGCATATATTTATAGAAAAAAATTTTGCAGACTGGAGCAGTAACAAATCTGTACAAATCTGTACCGAAACTGAAAATTTTCTTAAAATAATGCAATTCAATATACACAGATGTAAGCATTACAAAAAAAATACATTACATTGCCTATCTTTGTATTACACAGAAATTTTACAGTACAGAAATATTGTACATATTGACAATATTTATCAGTACCCCATATATAA
Source organism: Clivina fossor (assembly GCA_963966155.1). NCBI lineage: Eukaryota > Metazoa > Arthropoda > Insecta > Coleoptera > Carabidae > Clivina > Clivina fossor. Next base: position 1,080,645 of record OZ014557.1, read on the forward strand.
ATTTTAAGCTGTTACCAAAAACGGCGTCTGCCCACATTTATATTCAACAATTTTAATTGGATCTTTATTTCTAAATTAAAGAAAAAATATTTTTATTAACTATTATTAAATTTAGATTTTTTTTAAAATTAATCATGATAATTGTTAATATTTTATTATTTCGTCACATATATAACATATATTTTTAAAAAAATATAAACATAATTTATACAATCTTATTTTATACAAATAAAATTATTTTTTTTTTTATTTTATTGTATTTATTTATTATTCAGTAAATCAACGGCCTAAGCCAATTACAGATTTACAATAATTTATTACGAAATTTCATAATTATTATAAATACAGCAAAATAACAAAATAACACGTTTTTCAAAAACAAGATACAAAATATAAACAGTTTAATATCAGCCTAGTTGTTGATATTGTTTGTTTGACAATAAATCCATAATTTTTCTTTTAAATGTATTGAATTCCATATTAAAAATATCAGTTTCACTAAAGTGCAAATTATAAGTAAACATTAGTCTATTTAATGTTGAGTTTTTACAGTAATTATTATGAAATGTATTAAGATAAAATAATTGATTAGTTCTAGTTGCTTTTAACGGTACATTGAAATTAAGTAAATGTAGAAATTAAGATGAATCTAAATTATAATTAAGAATTTTGAACAAAGTTAGCATATCAGTTAATACTCTTCTATTTTCTAATGTTAACATTTGTAAAGTGAGAAGTGCTGAATCATAATTAGCAAACCTAGTGTTTAGTTTAATAGATAACAAATAAATAAATCTTTTTTGAAGTGATTCTAGTGCATTAATTTGATGTTTATATTGGGGATTCCAGATTGTGGAAGAAAATTCGAGTTGCGATCTGACTATAGAGTTATACAATAATATTAAAGTTTCTGATGATGTAAAATTTTTACATGTTCGCCAGATAAATCCTAAGAGCTGAAATGCTTTTTTAGTAATTTTTTGAATATGTTCATTGAATGTGAGTTTAGTATCAAATATAATGCCTAAATCTCGTATCGACTCTTTAGTTACAAGAAAACCATTATTTAATTGATAATTAAAAAGAATTTTATTAGTATTTCTAGTGAAACGAACAATGTAGCATTTATTAATATTCAGGTTTAAATAGTTTATTTCACAATAATCTTGTAATCTTTGGAGATCAATTTGGAGAAGTATGCAATCCTGTAATGATTTCACTGGTTTATAAAGTTTTAAATCATCAGCGAACAAGGTAAATTCAGAATTTAAGAACAATTCATTAATATCATTTATGTAAATATTAAATAATAAAGGGCCCAGGTGAGAACCTTGTGGGACTCCTGATTTAACAACAATATTTCTTGATTGATACCCTCGAAGTGCAACAATCTGACACCTATTGCCAATATATGATTCAACCCATCTTAACAATGAACCATGTATACCCATTTATGATAATTTCTTAATTAATATAATATGATTTACACGATCGAATGCTTTGCTAAAATCTGTATAGATAACGTCTACTTGAATTCGTTGGTCCATGTTTGAACATATGTTTTCATAAAAAGGAATTAAATTAGTTAGTGTGGATTTCTTTGCACAAAATCCCTTTTGTTCTGATATGATAATACTTTCAAGTTGAAATTTAATTTTTATCACTATAATAGCTTCGAAGATTTTAGCAAAGATTGATAGTTTTGGAATAGGTCGATAATTGATTACATTGGCGCTATCTCCAGATTTATATATTGGAGTTGTATAAGAACTTTTCCAATAATCAGGAAAAATACCTAATTTTAGTGATTTATTAAAAATGATACATAATGGTACAGTTAAGTAATATGCACATGTTTTTATAAAACTTGGAGGAATTTTATCTGGCCCTGGTCCAGTTTTAATATTTAAATTAGATATGTAACTAAAAATTTCATCTTCTGTAATTATGAAAAATTAACCAGTTATAAGTGGTTTAGAATATAAGAAACTGGTTAAAGAACCAAAACCGATTTTAAAATATAGTTCTCGATACTGGTTAACCGTTAATCAATATTTTTATCGGTTACATGCTCTGGTTTAAATAAATTTTAATTTTTTTTTATACAATGTCTCATTGTAAATCAACCCAAAATAGTCAGTCTTAGCTGAAGATGACCACTGGGTGGTCGAAATGTACATTCTTTTTTAGAAATAAATATATGAAGAAAAGATTTGTCTCAACATTTTTTAATTGATTTAAACTTCATGTACTCAAGAATAAACAATAATTGATATTGTCTGTTCTCAACCTAGTTGTTTACTCTTAAAACAAAACAGAAACCACTAATTTCCGGCTGACCTATATGGGGAACTGATAAATATTGTCAATTAATAAAATAAATTAAAAAAATTTCTAATATCTGATTGATTATAGAATAATAAATCAGATTTTGTTCCAAAGTTAAACCAAAAACTTTGGATTTCTGTTATATTGTTTCATTGTAACCATATTTTTTAACTTTAACAAATAATCGTTTACTTATACCTGCAATGCAATAATTAATACTAAGTGTACTTCTGAACGATGTTTTAGTTCGTAAAACTACTAGGTATATTTAATTATAAGAATAAGTAATGTCAAAAGTAAATCTTAATCATTGTGAACAAAATAATCATTATTGTAAATATACATGTATTCAAATTACAACTTATTTTATATTAATCCCAATTAAACGAAATTAATAAAGGTATTAAAATATACAATACTTTAAATTAGATTAGGTCAAATGTGATCTGTTCTCAAAACTTAGGTAAGAGGAAATAAATAAATAATTACTTATTAATTTTTTTTAAGCATATATAAATTCGTGGCCCTGGTTAAAGCTAGTATTTTACTTACAATTTCCGATGCAATAGTTTCCAATTTGTATGACAACAATACGTTATCCGAATCAATTGTAGTTAAACTAATTGTTATATTATCACGACTAGCACACAGTCGACAAAGTTCTTCATTTAAATGTTGTTTTAATATTATTTGTGAATCGAAACATTGTTTGATAAATTTATATGCATCATTCAACCGAACAGCACAAACTGTGCAAATACTATTCGGTAATTGGATTCTGCAATCTACCTAAAAAATGTCAATATTCAAAAATAATAATGTATATTATAATCAAAACAAATCAGTTCATTCTTACAATTTCTGGCATAATTGCTTCCAATTTATCTACGAAACGTTTGCCATCTGAATCCAAATCAAGTACAGTGAATAATACATTTTTATCACTTATACATAATTGACAATGTTGCATAAAACGATTCATGGTTAAAATTAAATTTTCTACCAAAAAAGCTTCTTAAATAAGTAAAACAATAAAAATATTGTATTTGATGGTATTTGAGGTTAATTTACAAAAATCTGACACGAATCCAGTTAGCCAGATAAATTTTGTGTTATGTTTCTTGTATAAGAAGAAGAATAAATAGCAGCTTCATTCTACATTTTTAACCTTAGCTGCAGAATGAATACTAAACTTAATTTTTCTATTTTTTTTTTCTTTTGTTTTAATTTCATTTGGACAAACTGCTAGAAGCTAGATCAACTAGCAATTGATGAAACATTTTCAAAATTATATATGATGCGTTCAGCAAAAAATACGCTCCGATTTATTCTTCTTCTTATACTACAAACTGTACACAAAATTCATCTGGCCAACTGGATTCCGTGACACATTTTTTTAACTTAACCCCTAATACTATCACATATAATTATTTTTATTTTTTAGTTAATGTAAGAAGCTTTTTTGGTAGAAAATTTAATTTTAATCATGAATAGTTTTATGCAACATTGTAAATTATGTACAAGTGATAAAAATATATTATTCACTATACTTAATCTGGATTCAGATGGCAAACGTTTCGTAGATAAATTAGAAGCAATTATGCCAGAAATTGTAAGAATGAACTGATTTGTTTTATTTATAATATACATTATTATTTTTGAATATTTTTCTTTTCTTATTTTAGGTTGATTGCAAGATCAGGTTACCGAATGGTATTTGTACAATCTGCGCTGTTCGGTTGAATGATGCTTATAAATTTATCAAACAATGTTTCGTATCTCAAATAATATTAAAACAACATTTAAATGAAGAACTTTGTCGCTTATGTGCTGGTCCTGATAATATAACTTTTACTTTAACTACAATGGATACGGATAATGTATTGTTATCATACAAATTGGAAACCATTGCATCGGAAATTGTAAGTGAAATACTAGCTTTAACCAGGTCCACCAAAAATATTATATGCTTTTAAATTGATAAGTAATCATTTATTTATTGTCTCTTCCATAAGTTTCGAGAACAGACAACATTTAACCTAATCTAATTTAGAGTATTTTAAATTTTAATACCTTTGTTGGTTGAAATTTATATAGAATAAGTTGTAATTTGAATATATGTTCATTTACAATAAAAATTACATAAAACAATTATTTTATTAGGTTTTAGCTTACAATAAGCTTATTAATTATTAGCTTTGTTCGAACAAACAATCCCGAACTAGTTCCGGATAAGCACGCATGCACAGTACGATTTTTGCGTGCGATTTTAAGCGTTCGTGAACGCCTAATATGTTTTTGCTGAACCACATAAACAATAACGAGTCCACGTCCACCCAGCTTATAGTGGAATTTAGATCTCTCAAATAAATCAAGTATCATAGGGACTTGATGTTATTAGTAGAAATACATTTTTTTATTGAGGTCCCTTTAAATCGGAGATTTTTATTATATGTAATATGTAATTTTAATTTGTATTTTTAGCTGGAATGTACTGAAAAGTTATCGGATTGTATTTGCTCAATTTGCTCTGTTCGATTAAATGAAACGTATAAATTTGTAGAAAAATGTTTTCAATCGCATGAAATTTTAAAGCGATATGCAAAACAACAATCGCAAAATAGTGAAGTTATGAAAAAAGAAATTAAAAATGAACGCGAAATTAAAGAAGAGAATATTGATGAAGAATATATTAAACTAGATTTGGAAAGTGATGTAAACATTAAAGTTGAAGAAAGTTCAGAATCACAAAATAATACAAATGTTGATGCTGTTTCTATGAAAGAAGAAGCTATTATTGAAGAATCCACTGAAGTAGATTTGGAAAATGATGCAAATATTAAATTGGAAGAAAGTTTGAAATCAGAATCTTTAGATCTACATTCAGAATTAATAATTAAGGAAGAATATTCTGATTTTGAGAATGAAACCGATATAAAACGTTGTCAAGCGAGTAGAACTTCAAATAAAAATAATGTTTTAAGCTCGAAAGAAAATTATGAATCTGTAAAGAAAAGAAAATTTCATAAATGTACATTATGTGAGAAAACTTTTGCTAGAAGTTATAATTTAAAACGTCATATTCGTTCTCATACAAGTAATAAACCTCATAAATGCGAAATATGTGAGAAAACTTTTACCGAAAATGGATGCTTAAAAAGACATGTCCGTTCTCATACAAATGAGAGACCTTATAAATGTAAAAAATGTGAGAAAACTTTTATTCTAAGTGGACATTTAAAAGTGCATATCCGTTCTCATACAAAGGAGAGACCTTATAAATGCGAAATATGTGAGAAAACTTTTATTACGAGTGAACATTTAAAGAGACATATCCGTTCTCATTCAAAGGAGAGATCTTATAAATGCAAAATGTGTGAGAAAACTTATATTACGAGTGAACATTTAAAGAGACATATTCGTTCTCATAGAAAGTAAAGGCCTTTTAATTGCAAAATATGTGAAAGAACTTTTAAGTGGAGTGGTCATTTAAAGCAGCCTGCCCGGTGTCATGCAAAATAGAAATTTTTTACTGAGAGTAGAAAATAAAAAGAAACATATTTGTATTCATAGTGTAACGATTTAATTTTTGTAGTTCTCTTTTTATTAATGATTCATTTTTAAATATTGTTAAGCTTTATTCAGACTGTCCTTTCGCTAGCAAAATTAGTGTTATGTTTTAGCGCAGAACTAGTGGTTCTGAACCAAACGACATGCGCGGATTTAGTTTCATTAGCAAATTTTGTTTTATTGCAGCTAAAGTTTGGCCTGGTCAAGGTTTCTTAATTAAAATTCAGTTATGTGAATTCAATCAGATTTCAGTAAAATGAGAAAGCGATGTATATTTGTTTTTATGAAAGAAACGTCAAAAATATAATATGAAAATGAGCAGTTTGGAGGATAAAATTAATATTATTTTAAAAAGGCGTATTTACAATACTAAAATAACATTTATTTCAGAAACATCACAAGAAAAATAAGCGAAAACAAAGAAGATGGTGAATTCTGTAAAATTATATTTATGTCCTACACTATTCTAAATATTCTGTTTCACATTAGTATTTTTCACATGATTGTACAGGTTTATTTTGTATAATCATAAAGTCTTCTTCAAGCATATTCAACACAACAAACCAACTTAAACTGTAAGAAAACTGTACTGAACATACCCAAAAACTATTTATCGTGTATACACAACGTAAATAGAAATATCAAAAATGATTTTTAACAGCATTTAAATTGTTATTACTGCGCTGGCGTAACTGAAAGTTCATCAAGACCAACAGGCAATGTAAATGATCAGGTTTTTGCGCTGTGTTAAATCGTGAAACTAAAACTAAATCGTAAAACTGTTTTGAGGTTTTATTCTAAATATAATTTGTTAGTATTCTCTTTTTACTTGATTATTAATTTATACTAAATTTAAAAGTTAAGTTTTAGTCAGACTGCCATTTGAATGTTACGCAAAAGCACAAGAACTTGGCCACTCCAGTTTTAAAATTTGATTTCCGTATTTTATGCATGGAATTTTATCGAATTTTACCATCATAGATGATTGTACTGCAAAAAAAATGAAAATTTTATTATTACCACTTTGACTGCAAGGAAAAAGTGGTATAGGGTTTGGTACGGTGTCTGTAACATTTTCAAAAAAAAAAAAGATTGTATAGAAATCCTTCATATAGCCTCTAGATGATGAATCTGAACTTAGTTAGTGTGGGTGTATGGATGTGCGTCGTCAGCTCGCTCGGTCGTAAGTCAAAATTTTGTGGCCGCAACTCCTCCTAGACGGTTCAATCGATTTTAATGAAATTTTCAGGATAAATTTGTCTAGTACTCAAGATGATCATGTGGTTTTATTTTTTTCCAGTGATGCTAATTTTTCGAGAAAAAAATTACTAAATTTTTAAAAATTCATATTGGCTACGTTATGTATCCAATTTTGATCAAATTTTCAGAAAAGATTTTCCTAATGCTTCCATTAATTACAATATTTTATTAATATCCAGTGTTGCCAACTTTCCGAGAAAAAAATTACTAAAATTTTAAAAAATTTATTATGGCCATGTTATTTAACCGATTTTACTCAAATTTTCACAAAAGATTCTCCTAGTATTCATATAATTTATGTAATTTTAACAATATACAATGTTGCCAACTTTCCGAGAAAAAAATTACAAAAATTTTTAAAAATTCATTATGACCATTTTATTTAACCGATTTTAATCAAATTTTCATAAAAGTTTTTCCTAGTGCCTAAATAAATTTTGCAATTTTAACAAAATACAGTGTTGCCAACTTATCGAGAAAAAATCACAAAATTTTTTAAAAATTTATTGTGGCTACATTATTTATTCGATTTTGGTCAAATTTTCAGAAAAGTTTTTCCTAGTGTTCACATAAATTATAATATTATTAAAATACAGTGTTGCCAACTTTCCGAGAAATGGCAATGTGGTCTATATATGGGTTTACTCATATACTTCTAATCTTGTTACTAAATATTTATAGTTAAATTTAAAATCAAATATCTCAATTTTGGTAAACTTTATATAAAAACTATTTAAATAAAAAATATTTCCTAATTTTTTTTTTAAACATATTTTTTTATATCTTTTACAGCTGTAAAATTACAGAGCTTTATATTTAATAAAACCTACATACATTTATAAAAATTAAATATATTTAATCAATTTTAAAAATCAAATAACTCCATTCTGATGATACACTTTATAAAAAAGAATTTTAATAAAAGTATTCCCTGATTAACAGTTTACAAGTTTTTTAGACACATTTTTCTGTATATCTTACAGCTGTAAAATTACAAACCTAACCTAACCTAACCTACATATATTTATAAAAATTAAATATATTTGTTCAATTTTAAAAATCAAATAACTCCATTCTGGTACACTTTATAAAAAAATCTCTGAAACAAAAAACATTTCCTAATTAATAATCTACAATTTTTATTAAATATTTTTTTTTTGTATTTCTTACAGCAGTAAAATTATAGCGTTATATATTTAATAAAACCTAAATATATTTATAAAAACTTACCTAACCTAACCTACATATATTTATAAAAATTAAATATATTTGTTCAATTTTAAAATCAAATATCTCCATTCTGCTACATTTTATAAAAAAAATCTTAGAAACAAAAAACATTTACTAATTAATAATCTACAATTTTAATAAAATATTTTTTTTTGTATCTCTTACAGCAGTAAAATTTTAGCGCTATATATTTAAAAAAAACCTAAATATATTTATAAAAACTAAATATAACTAGTTAAATTCAAAATCACATATCTCCAGTCTGGTAAACATTACAAAAAAATCTTTAACATGTAGTTTCGATAATTTACGATATACTACTTTCTCGAGTTAAATTCGAAGAAATACTTGGAATACTTTTTGATAGACAATAAAAAGTTCTATAATTTAGTTTTAGTTTTAATTTACTAGCATGTGCCGTTTGGGTACTAGATTTTTTTTTTGATTTATTGGTTTTTATTTTTTTCTCAAAAACTATGCGGTGTAGGAAAATATGCATGATATGGAAAAATGTAGAAAAATGAGTACTATAATTGAGTAAAAAAATTATTTTTCTAGGATGCATCGTTGCATAAAAACTGAATTTTTGAAAATCTCTCAAGGGGTATCCTTGGGATTTTTATCAAAATAAGACTTTTTAAAATTTGCTCGAAAAAAAAATCTGAAAAAATTCAGTAAAATAGAGAAAAAAATTAGCTACATAATAGCTAAGTAACTTTTTTCTCTATCACATTCTGGTTTGGCAGGAAAAATTATTTAACAAATTAATTAATAATATTGGAAATATTAAATTAAAGTTAATTAGTTAACTGAATAAATTATGTTATGGTTAAAACGTCATAAAACCATTTTAACCACTTGTTATATAAATAACTATTATTGAACTGGGCATCTGGCAATAATTATTTATTCATATAAGAAAATTCCAATTAGAAAATACATACATATACATACATACACAATCACGCCATGTACAGAAAAGGGTGTGGCACAAACTCTTTTATTATGAAAAAATACACAAAATCATATCAAATAAATAGTTTATTGTGTATCTATAACAATATATAAAATCTATTACATTAATATTTAATTACGAATATAAATAAAATTATTTACAAATATCTAATTCAGCTACACTGTAAAAAATCGATGTAAATTTACAATGATAATCATGGTAATTTAACAATGAATTTCACTGTAATTTTCATTTTTTTTTGTAAATTTACTAAAATCTGTATATATTACTACAGAAATTTTATAATATTATTTCAATTTTACAATTTTTATGTATTTTTACATTTGAATACTTATTTTATGTAATTATACAAATATTTTTATATAAAAATAAAAATAATGACATTAGTAAATGTAATAATTACATTAATAAATGTATAATATTTATATTAATAAATGTAATATTTACAACAGTAGATGTAATTTACATTTACATTTATTAATCTACGCTTAAATGTAATATTTACATTCACAAATGTAATAATTACTTTAAAAAGTGGAAATATTCCAAGTAGTTATGTAAATTTACTTAGCAAATGGAATATGAACATGTGTTACATATTTTAATTGTAATTTTACATATAAAAATAATTTTTGTAAAAATACATTTTTTTGTAAATTTACAATGATTATCTTTGGCAACACAAAGTGTCCAATGATTTTCATTGTAAACATTTTTTACAGTGCATATTCATTCAGAAATTCCTTTAATTAGCCTAAAAATTAGGAATTTCGGAACAAATAAATACCTAAATTTAATATAGAGTCCCCCTTTGTATACAGAATTTTATAATACAGGGTGTTTAAATTGAAATGAGAATTACTATTGTTATTTCGGGAAAAATATAAAAAGCTACGAGGGTTGGTTAAAACACAGCAAAGACGTATCACATTTCCATACGGTGATTTGCAATCAAGAAAACAAAATATAATAATAATAATTATAATATAATTTTAGTAATTTTTTTACTCGGACACTTTTTTTGTAATTTGAAAAAAGTGTTAAAAAATAAATATAAAAAATCTCATTTATTTGAATAAATAAACCACGATTTTATATTATAATAAGAAAATAGATTAGATGATTGTTATAAACAAATGTAAATGTTTCCAAAGAAGCCCGTTTGTGTATATACAATGCAGTTTTGGTACCTACGTCGATGTATGGTAGTGAATGTTGGGTTTGGTTGCAAAAGCATAAACGGAAAATGACTGCTGTGGAAATAAGATTTTACGTGGGATATGTGGTGTAAATAGGAAAGATCGGGTACGAAATACGATTAGTGTATGATGAGTGTGAAATTGAAAAAAATGTTGTAGCAAAAGTTGGTGTTAGTCAGTTAAGATGGTTCGAACATGTTGAGCGAATGTCTAATGAACATTTGGTTAAAAAGATTTATTTGAATGATTTTGATGGTATACGTTTGCGTGGACGTCCGATGAGTAGTTGGAGTGGTATGTTTGAGAGGGTGGCTTGCGTGAGCGAAAGTTTTCAAGTAGTAGGAATAAAACAGCATGTATGAGAGGAATTATAAATGTAGATGAAACAAAAGTTGCTTGTTTGGATAGGAATGTGTAGAAACGATTGATTTTGGGATGATAAAAGGAGTTTGTGCCACACCCTTTTGGATACATGGCGTGATTGTGTATGTATGTATGTATGTAACTTTTTTCAAACAAAAACAAAAAACCAACAATTTTTGGAAATAACCGTTTAAAATAGTAATTCTTTGCTATTTTAACCAACCTCATAAAATTATAATACTCTAAATATAAACTAAGTACACCCCTGTTTATATTCTCTGGGCACTCTGTATTAAATTTATAACCTAAAAAAATAAACCAAAAAAAACCATTTACCTGCGCTAAAACTAATATTAATTTTACTAAATTATTATTTTTATTATACAGGGTGACCACATCTCTACACTGTAAAAAATCGGTGTAAATTTACAATGATAATCATGGTAATTTTACTGTAATTTTCTTTTTTTTTGTAAATTTACTAAAATATGTAAATATTACTACAGAAATTTTATAATATTATTTGAATTTTACAATTTTTATGTATTTTTACATTTGAATACTTATTTTATGTAATTATACAAATATTTTATATAAAAATGTAAAAAATTATAAATGTAATAATGACATTAGTAAATGTAATAATTACATTAATAAAAGTAATATTTATATTAATAAATGTAATATTTACAAGGGTAAATGTAATTGTTACATTTATTAATGTACGCATAAATGTAGGTTAAGTTAGGTTAGGTACTCACCTCACCTCAACTAACCTAACCTAATATTTACATTCACAAATGTAATAATTACTTTAAAAAGTGTAAATATTCCAAGTAGTTATGTAAATTTACTTAGCAAATGTAATAGATTAAAATGTGTTACATATTTCAATTGTAATTTTACATATAAAAATAATTTTTGTAAAAATGCATTTTCTTTTGTAAATTTACAATGATTATCGTTGGCAATCAACAAAGTGGTCCAATGATTTTCATTGTACAATTTTTTTACAGTTTAGGACTCTGATTAAAACGTGTAGTAACCTAGAGCCGTGTTTACAATCTTGTACCCTCCAGTATAAGTTAAACAATAATTTTAATTATTATTTATATATATATATATATATATATATATATATATAATATATATATACATATATTATATATATATATATATATATATATATATATATATATTCGTTTTTTATTCGGTAAAAATAACAAACAGATTTTAACAGAATTATTATTACAATCAAAATTATTATAATTAAATTAATTCATTAATTTTAATTAATTAATTAATTTATTATAATCAAAAACAGATAAAAATAATCAACGTGTAAATTCATTAAAAAACATATCAGTTCATTATATAATATATATAAATATATATATATATATATATATATATATATATATATATATAGTGCCCTTTTTTATAATTTTGGAAATAGAAGAAAATAAAATAAAATGATATGTTTAAATTCCTGGTATTTTTCAAAATAAAATATAAAGACACCACAGCCAAAAAATATTTAAAAATAAATTAAATCAATAAATTAAATTACAGTGCACTGTAAAAAAATTCGATAATTCTATATAAAAACCTGGACAACTGATTTTATACCAGTTTAATATGTAAATTTATAGAAGACACAAAAAACATTTACATTATATAAATATAAAATACGTATATTTTATGTAAGATTATTTACTTTTTCGGAAAGAAACATATTATATATATATATATATATATATATATATATATATATATATATATAAGTATATCAATTTTGTTTCGTGGCTGGAAATATTATATGGAAAAAATTTGACGGGAGAAGCAGCCAAGGTTGTTTATTTAAATTAATTAAATACTCATTGTTTTATATTTGACGAGCTTTCGACCAACGTTCGGATCTTTTTCAAGTCGCTAAAAAGGACAAAGAAGAAAGCCTTTATTAGAAAATTTCAAATACATATCAATAAATTTCTTATAATTAAATATAAACAAGAATTCAATTACATTTATAACACATTATGTAAAATTACTTAAAAATAAAATGTACTTACTTAATATTCTGAGTATTTGTGTCAAAACATATAACAGTTATTGTAAAAAACATGTATTATTAAGTCAAATATCTATAAAAATCTTTTTTAAAAGAAACGTTGGTCGAAAGCTCGTCAAATATAAAACAATGAGTATTTAATTAATTTAAATAAACAACCTTGGCTGCTTCTCTCATCAAATTTTTTCCATATATATATATATATATATATATATATATACCTATATATAAATATATATACTGGGTGTCCCATTTTAATCCGCCACTTGCAGGGACTCTTGCCCCCCGGACCCCTGGGAGCGGGAACGGGGGCAAGTTTGAAATCTTAAATGGAACCCCCTATTTTTTATTGTAGATTCGGATAGACCCTTAAAAAATCTGAAAATTTTATTTTGAATCTTTTTTTTATCTTTGATAGATGGCGCTGGAAACAGCATTTTTTTTCTCAGTTTATCAGTTTTCAATTTGAAAAAAAAGGTGTAACTAAGTACGATATTCAAGTTCTTTTCAGTTCTGTGGTAGAAGTGAGGGGGGCAAGGAGGTCACTGCATCAAATATCCCTCTTGAAACCATTAACTTAAAGTTAATGGTTTCGAGGGGGATAATTTTAAGTTAATGGTTTCGAGAGGGATAACTTTAAGTTAATGGTTTCGAGGGGATATCTGATTCAGTGACCCTTGCCCCTCCACCTCCACCCCCAGAGCTGAAAAGAACTTGAATATCGTACTTACACCTTTTTTGTTTCAAATTAAAGACTGACAAACTGACAAAAAAAATGCTGTTTGCAGCGCCATCTATCAAGATAAAAAAAGTATTAAAATAAAATTTACATATTTTTTAATTGTCTATCCGAATCTGCAATAAAAAATAGGGAATTCCATTTTAGATTTCAAAGTTGCCCCCCCCCCGTTCCCTACCCGAGAAGGTCCGAGGGGGGCAATGGTCCCTGCATCAGATGTCCCCCTGGAAACCATTTACTTTTCATCCGGAACATTTTTTTGTCCGATGCACGATTTTAAAGTTATTGCAAGTGGCGGATTAAAATGGGACACCCAGTATATATATATATATATATATATATATATATATATATATATATATATATAAAATTTTATAAAGGATATCGGCAAAGGTTTAATTAAGTTATAATAACATTAATGTAAACATCAATTTATTATTAAAATTCCAAATTTTCGCCTAACAATTGTAGGCTTCATCAGGGAAATACTGGAAAAATAAACAATGACACATAGAAAAATATATAAAACCAAATAACAATCATTAACACAATTTAAAATAATGTATAAACTTACAAGTATGATGAAAACAATTAAGTACATTATTGTTTTCATCATACTTGTAAGTTTATACATTATTTTAAATTGTGTTAATGATTGTTATTTGGTTTTATATATTTTTCTATGTGTCATTGTTTATTTTTCCAGTATTTCCCTGATGAAGCCTACAATTGTTAGGCGAAAATTTGGAATTTTAATAATAAATTGATGTTTACATTAATGTTATTATAACTTAATTAAACCTTTGCCGATATCCTTTATAAAATCTTAAATATTCACACGGCAGTTACTCTACTCAATATATATATATATATATATATATATATATATATATATATATATATATATATATATATATATATATATTTTAGAATAACTACCGTGAATATAAGTTGAGAAAATTTATATAACGGGATACGGTATATGATTGACTAGGTTATTAAAATAACTTTTATCAACTTAATTTTTAAAAAAATTTTTTTTTTTGTTTTGACATGCGCACACTTTTAATTTCAATTATGAATCAATTTTTTCTTCTTGTTTTTTAGGATTCGACTTGTTTGTTAATTTTGAATTTTAATTGGTTTTTGAAAAAACAGTAAAATTTATTTATATTTTTCAGTTTTTTTGTTTGTATAACGTATAAAATTACATTTGTTTTAATTTATAACTATTATATTGTTTTTTAACTATTTATTATATTTATTCTATTTATTATTTTAATAATTGACTTGTATAAGTGTTAATTATCTGTGTATAATTTTAAAAAAATTTTTAATTTGTTCGTTTTGTGTTAACTTGGATTACAAAAAAGAGTTTTACATTGAATGAGAATGAAAACAGAAAAAGCATACCATTTTTAAAAATATTCATTTACTACAACAGCAATTAAATATCTGGTCATACTTGTAAGTTTTTACATACTATGTTAATTTAAACTGTATTGTTTTGGTTTTAACGATTGTAATAATTTTTTTGTTTTTCTAAAAAATTATTTCAGTGCTTCCCTGAAGAAGCCACAAATGTGTGGCGAAATATAGGATTTGTAATAAATTGATAGATATTAAATGCTAGCATTTTAATAACCTAGTCAATCATATACCGTATCCCGTTATATAAATTTTCTCAATATATATATATATATATATATATATATATATATATATATATATATATAGATATATATATACATGTAATATAGTAAATTAATTATTTTACTTAAAATTATAAAATTATTTTAACAGAACATTTATATAAACCATCGTTTAGTTGAAATAATATGTAATATTATTTACTATGGTTTTTATGTAAATTGGCAACTTTTTTTACAGTGTGTATATTTTAATATCATTTTAGTTCTGTAATAGTTTTTCTTTTTCCAATATTCTAAACAGGGCCTCGATTTTATAACTATAATTTCTACAAGATTTCAAAATCTACTAGAATTTAGTTTTCCCCCTCCATTTCTTTAGATGTTCACTAAACCGATTTTGTAAATTCTATAAGAAATTTCAAATTTTGTGCGCGAAAATATTAAAACCCATCTATTTATCAATAATTTAATAAATAAAACAAATAATATACATCTAAAAATAAATTACATACCTATTTAATTATTTTTAATAATTATGAAATATTCTAACCACACTTTTTACGAAAGTGCAAAACGTCAAACTAGTAAACAGATAGAAATTCAAGGTCACCAATTCTACTGCCTCTGACCAGTAGATTTCAAAATCCACACCTCGACAAGAGTGGGGGAAAACTGAATTCTTGTTGATTTTAAAATCTTGTAGAATTTAACTTATAAAATCGAGGCCCAGGTTTAAACCTGTTTCATACTCTGCAATAAATAACCGCGAATATTTCCAATATAAATTTTAGCAACTAACCGCAAATCCGCGGATTATAAAATGCGCCAATGTCGTGTCTGTCCGATTGTGGGACTTTCGTGTAACAGTAACTTGCTGCCCCCATACGCCGAGCCGCCACTGCTGCTCGAAAACAAACTTCCGGTATAGTAAGGCATGCGCGTATTTCCGGTTCGACGCGCCCTCATCAACGAGCACAGCGCCACTACAACGGCGACAACGAAAACAACACCCAGTATACAGAAAGCTAGCGCCATTTTGTTTGGTGATACGCAGAATGCACGATCGCCTGGTATGTGAAGATTTGGTGTGAAGCGTTGCGTTCCATCTGGAAAAAAGTAGAACACGATTAGAAATATATGGGTAAACCCATATATATATATATATATATATATATATATATATATATATATATATATCAGAGTATATCAAATATAAGCATAAAATAATTATTAAACTGAAAATGAAGGGACTCTTCACTTGCCGGGTGAACGCAAGTGAAGAGTCCCTGGTTCGATCCCAGGTCGAGGTGATATGAGTTTTTTCATTTTCAGTTTAATAATTATTTTATGCTTATATTTGATATACTCTGATATTGTTGTATTACAACCATTAATTCTCACTTATTTATATATATATATATATATATATATATATATATATATATATATATTATATATTATATAGACCACTTTGACAATATCACATAAATGCTAAGAAATAGGAATACAAAATTTTTTCATCGAAAGTTGGCAACATTGTATTTTTTGCTAATATATAATATTATAGGCGCTTCCGGTATCTTCTGTAAAAATTTGATTAAAATCGGATAAATAATGTGGGCATAATAAATTTTTAGAAAATTATTAATTTTTTTTTCAGAAAGTTGGCAACACCGTATTTTAATAATATTATAATTTTTGTGGGCACTAGAAGAAATTTTTCTGAATATTTGATCAAAATCGGATAAATAATCGGCAACACTGTATTTTGTTAAAATTGCAAAATTTATTTAGGCACTAGGAGAAACTTTTAGAAAAATTTGATTAAAATCGGTCAAATAAAGTGATCATGATAAATTTTTAAAAATTTTAGTAAATTTTTTTCTCGGAAAGTTAGCAATACTGTATTTTGTTAAAATTAGGTACATAAATTATATGAATACTAGGAGAATTTTTTGTGAAAGTTTGAGTAAAATCGGTTAAATAACATGGCCATAATATATTTTTAAAAACTTTAATAATTTTTTTCTCGGAAAGTTGGCAACACTGGATATTAATTAAATTATATAATTAATGGGAGCATTAGGGATATCTTTCCTGAAAATTTGATCAAAATCGGATAAATAATGTAGCCAATATGAATTTTTAAAAACTTTAGTAATTTTTTTTTTCGGAAAGTTGGCATTACTGAAGGATTTCTATACAATTTTTTTTGGTTTGCTAATGTTGCAGACACCGTACGCGCACGCTATACCACTTTTTGCTTGCAGTCAAAGTGCAGTTAAAGTAAAACTAATCTCGCAGCTAATCTTACCAGCCTCATCCAAATCTGGGTTTCTTGGATCCTCCAATTCGATACCGGGTGCATGAACCTCAACGCTATTGAACACTTCGAAACGATCCAGAATCTCACCTTCTTCACCTTTCTTCACCAATCGGCGAGAAGTTCTCGTCGAATTTTCTCCATTCTCATCGCACTCAACCTTAAATATATATATATATAAATATATACCAGGTGTTCGTTCGTCAAGTTCGTATGGGCGTTTAACATGTAATTTCGATAAATTGCGATATACTACTTTCTCGAGTTAAATTCGAAGAAATACTAAGAATACTTTTCGATAGGGCATAAAAGGTTCTATTATTTGGTTTTAGTTTTAATTTACTAGCATGTGCCGATTAGGCGCTAGAATTTTTTTTGGATTTTTTTGGTTTTTATTTTTTTCTCAAAAACTATGAGGTGTAAGAAAATAAGCATGACATGGAAAAATGCGGAATAGTGAATATGATAATTGAGTGAAGAAACCATTATTCTACGATGCATCGTTTAGTAGAAAAAAATTAAAAATTGATTTTTTTCTAATAAACGCTTATTTTCTTACACCTCATACTTTTTGAGAAAAAAAAAATAAAAACCAAAAAATCAAAAAAAAAATCTAGCGCCCAAACGGCACATGCTAGCAAATTAAAACTAAAACCAAATAATAGAACCTTTTATGCCCTATCGAAAAGTATTCTAAGTATTTCTTCGAATTTTACTCGAGAAAGTGGTATATCGCAGTTTATCGAAATTACATGTTAAACGCCCATACGAACTTAACGAACAAACACCCGGTATATATATATATATATATAAAAATATATGTATTGAAATAAATATATATGCATTTATACAGGAATGTCACATTTTAAATTATATCCTGGAAATATCTCAAGAAAAAGCAACGAATCAAAAAAATGCACTCAGACCCCACTTTATCTGCATTTACTTTATCTGAAAATTCACTTTATCTGCCAATTTGAACCCACTTTATCTGCGGAACTAGTCGGGTGGTTACACTTAAACACGTTAGATGGCTCCACCAATCTTATATTTACGTATTATGAAATATCATAAAAAAAAGTATATTTATTTAAAATATTTTCGATTTTGTTCATATTTTATAATAATATAATTAACAAAATTAAGTAATTAAAATAAATTAACTTCATAATGTGTTTTGTGACATATGTGGAACGGTGAAACATAGAACCAAGATGCGCAACAAGTATGGGCAGTGGTATGCAGATAAAGTGAGTTTTCCAGTCCCGTTTTGGCAGATAAAGAGGGGTTCAAGTGTGTTCTGAATCAAAAGTTTAATGGTTATAAGGGTCATAACCTTGTATAAAACAGTCATAACCTTGTATAAAACAGTCATAACCTTGTATAAAACAGTCATAACCTTGTATAAAACAGTCATAACCTTGTATAAAACAGTCATAACCTTGTATAAAACAGTCATAACCTTGTATTTTATTGCATTTCTTACATTTCATGTCATAATACACATTTTGAGAGACTGATTTTGTCAATATGTCTGCCACTACAGTGAATACAGCAACATATCTCGGTAGCAGCTTCTGCATTTATAACCTAAAGAAATTATTGGTACAGGGTGGCCACTATTTTTCAGAAACAAAATTCCCTGACTTTTCCAGGTTTTCCAGAGAACTAAGAATTTTTTTCCCTGACTTTTTGTGCAACAAAAGTTTAAGATTTCCGTAATTCATTTGCTAATTGGTATAAATTTTAAATTCTGAAAATAACAAATAAACATAAATAACTGATACTCGCGTTTTACTTTCAATTTTCGTGTTTTAATTTTAATTTTCGGGTTTCCATATCATTTTCTAGTTTTAATTTCAATTTAAAATTCAAACGATTATGTAATTGTGTGTGTGTGTGTGTGTGTACCCAGAAAATTTGTTTCACTACATAAAAAATGAAATTAAAATATGAATGATTGAAACAGGGTTTCGTCATTGATTTTAGTTATTTATATTTGTTCTAAAAAATTTTCCCTGACTTCTGAAAAAATTCCCTGACTTTTCCCTGACTTTTCCCTGACCAACAAAATTCCCTGACTTTTCCAGGTTTTCCAGAAAGTGGCCACCCTGTGGTAAATTTAGCACACACAAACCTGCAAACATTTTCCACGACAAAGTTGCAACGCGCAGGTGACGTGCAAACGTTCCCGGTCGGGAAACTTAAAAGCGGGAAAACTGGTAACCGCCTCCTGGTGTCGCATAGTGGTAACACCGATTGCATCACCGCGGTGACGTTTATTGACCAACATTCGCGGTTCGGTTACAACCAGACCGGGCAGAATGGTTACATCAACTGGACAACCGTGCGCATCAAGTAGGCGCTGAGATATTTCACCAATACCATCGTGAGCGGTGCAGTCCACGACACGCCAACCTATACCAACTGGTGAGCAAACCAAGGAACAAATTGCTATTATTATACTTTAATAATAATAATAATAATAGGATTTATTTAACAAGAATAGAAGTATATGGGTAAACCCATATATAGACTACTTTGACCTTTCTCGGAAAATTGGCAACACAGTATTTTAGTAATATTATAATTTATGTGGGCACTAGAAGATACTTTTCTGAAAATTTGATCAAAATCGAATAAATAATGTAGCCACAATGAATTTTTAAAAAATTTTGTGATTTTTTTCTCGATAAGTTGGCAACACTGTATTTTGTTAAAATTGCATAATTTATTTAGGCACTAGGAAAAACTTTTATGAAAATTTGATTAAAATCGGTTAAATAAAATGGTCAAAATAAATATTATAAAATTTCTGTAATAATATTTACAGATTTTAGTAAATTTTTATGTAATTATACAAATATTGTTATATAAAAATGTAAAAAATTATAATGACATTAGTAAATGTAATAATAACATTAATAAATGTATAATATTTATATTAATAAATGTAATATTTACAATAGTAAATGTAATTGTTACATTTATTAATGTACGCATAAATGTAGATTAGGTTAGGTTAAGTTAAGTTAGGTTAGGTTACGTACTCACCTCACCTTACCTAACCTAACCTAATATTTACATTCACAAATGTAATAGTTACTTTAAAAAGTGGAAATATTACAAGTAGGTATGTAAATTTACTTAGCAAATAGAATAGATTAAAATGTGTTACATATTTTAATTGTAATTTTACATATAAAAATAATTTTTGTAAAAATACATTTTTTTTTGTAAATTTACAATGATTATCGTTGGCAACAACAAAGTGCTCCAATAATTTTCATTGTCAATTGTTTTTACAGTGTAGCTTTTAATGAATGCAGGGTTGGTACAAACCAGGCAAAGTAGATTTGACCGATAACAGTGTAGGTTCGCCAACTTGGACCTTGTCATCCTGATTCGAATGACGAATCTCAACTGGAGATATTTCCATCCAAGCTCTGGATGCACCAAGAACGTCTTCCAATTCTTGATTCAATTGTTTTTCAGATTCGTTATCCATTTGGGAAGCTTTCCATGATGGCCGCATTCGACTTTTCCTGGATATACAAAAATCATTTTTCAACAACAAGATTAGAAGTATATGGGTAAACCCATATATAGACCACTTTGACATTTCTCGGAAAGTTGGCAACACTGTATTTTAATAATATTATAATTTATGTGGGGATTAGGAGAAACTTTGATGGAAAATTTCATCAAAATCGAATAAATAATGTAGCCACAATAAATTTTTAAAAAATTTTGTTATTTTTTTCTCTCTCGATAAGTTGGCAACACTGTATTTTGTTAAAATTGCATAATATACTTAGGAACTAGGTAAATCTTTTATGAAAATTTGATTAAAATTGGTTAAATAATGAGGTCATAATGAATTTTTAAAAATTTTAGTAAATTTTTTCTCGGAAAGTTGGCAACACTGTATTTTGTTAAAATTACATAAATTATATGATTACTAGGAGAATCTTTTGTGGAAATTTGAGAAAAATCGGTTAAATAACATGGCCATAATAAATTTTTAAAAACTTTAGTAATTTTTTTTGAACAAAAATATATTATATTGAAAATTAATTTAATTAACAAAATTTCGAAATCAGTTAAATATTTCAAAACTATCTATTGTATTAATATGAAAACAAAATTGTGTATAGAAATCCTTCATACAGCCTCTAGATCAGACGAATCTGAACTTAGTTTATAAGTGGGTGTATGGATGTGCGTCGTCAGCTCGCTCGGTCGGTCGTAAGTCAAAATTTTGTGACCGCAACTCCTCCTAGACGGTTCAACCGATTTTAATGAAATTTTCAGGATAAATTTGTCTAGTGCCCAAGATGGTCATGTGGTTTTGGTTTTTTCCAATAATGCCAACTTTCCGAGAAAAAAAATTACCAAAGTTTTTATAAATTCATATTGGCTATACATTATTTATCCGATTTTGATCAGATTTTCAGAAAAGATATCCCTAATACTCCCATTAATTATATAATTTTATTAATATCCAGTGTTGCCAACTTTCCGAGAAAAAATTACTAAAGTTTTTATAAATTCGTATTGGCTACACTATTTATCCGATTTTGATCAGATTTTCAGAAAAAATATCCCTAATGCTCCCATTAATTATATAATTCTATTAATATCCAGTGTTGCCAACTTTCCGAGAAGAAAATTACTAAAGTTTTTAAAAATATATTATGGCCATGTTATTTAACCGATTTTACTCAAATTTAATTTGAATTTTTTTAAAATGTAACTTTTTTCAAAATTTGCTCAAAAAAAATCTGAAAAAATTTATTCAAATAGGGAAAAAAATTAGCTACATAATAGCTAAGTAACTTTTTTCTGGAAAAATTATTGAAAATTCTACCAAAATATTATAAAAAAAATTCTAGCGCCCAAACGGCATATGCTAGCAAATTAAAACTAAAACCAAATTATAGAATTTTTTATTCTCTATCGAAAAGTATTCTAAGTATTTCTTCGAATTTTACTTCAGAAAGAAGTATTCTGCATATTATCGATAATCCCATGTTATTGCCTTATATCAACCAAGCGAACGAACACCCTGTATGTATATATATATATATATATATATATATATATATATATATATATATATACATTACATTCAGTCATCAAGTCACCCTACTCGAAAAACTAAAACTTTGCACTTATTAATAACATTCAACACAAGATTCATATCTTCTTTTCCTCAATCCTACATACCTTGAATCTTTGGATTCAACTTGATTAACTTCAGTTTTAACAGCATCAAACATTGGCACGCTTTTCAGCTGCAGAACGCTGTCACGTAACCGACACCTAACCATTGTTTCCTGGTCGGTAACTTGCCGTAGTAACCGATCTTGTTGTGCGACCAACATCACCGAATAATACATAGTTTGATCGCTAGAGTTCGCTGTCATACGCACACCACAGCCAGATGTAGGTAAATTTATATTCACGAAGTTTTTCTTCGAACCTAAAAATCCGAATTACATAGGTTATAAAATTACTTTCTTAGCTCTATTACTAATTTCTTCTGGTGTACAATGTTCGAAACTAGAATCCGAAGCTTCGTAAATAGTATCCAAAAAGTGTTTATTCATTATTTTTTAAACTATAAATTAACCAATAAATTTCAAATAATGTAAATATCATAGATCATATTATATGATGAAAAGTAAATGGTTTCGAGGGGGACATCTGATGCAGGATCCCTTGCCCCCCTCGGACCTCCTGGGGAGCGGGAACGGGGGGCAACTTTGAAATTTTAAATGAAACCCCTATTTTTAATTGCAGATTCGGATAGACCATTAAAAAGTAAGTACATTTTATTTTGTGACTTTTTTTTATCTTTGATAGATGGCGCTGCAAACAGCATTTTTTTTCTCAGTTTATCAGTCTTCAATTTGAAAAAAAGGTGTATTTGGGAGAGGGGGGGCAAGGGTCATTAAATCAGATATCCCCTCGAAACCATTAACTTAAAGTTATCCCCCTCGAAACCATTAACTTTAAGTTAATGGTTTCGAGGGGATATCTGATGCAGTGACTTTTGCCCCACCCCCCTCCTCCCAAAGAACTGAAAAGAATTTGAATATCGTACTTAGTTACACCTTTTTTTCAAATTGAAGACTGATAAACTGAAAAAAAAATCTATATCTATCAAAGATAAAAAAAAAGTCACAAAATAAAATTTACTTACTTTTTAATGGTCTATCCGAATCTGCAATTAAAAATAGGGAGTTCCATTTAAAATTGCAAAGTTGCCCCCCGTTCCCGCTCCCCAGAGGGTCCGAGGGGGGCAAGGGTCCCTGCATCAGATGTCCCCCTCGAAACCATTCACTTTTTATTGGAACATTTTTTTGTCCGATGCACGATTTTAAAGTTATTGCAAGTGTCGGATTAAAATGGGACACCCAGTATATACATACATACATACATACATACATACACAATTACGCCATGTACCCAAAAGGGTGTGGCACAAACTCTTTTCATCATTCCGAAATCAGTCGCCTCCAAACATTCCTATCCAAACAAGCAACTTTCGCTTCATCCACATTCATAATTCCTCTTATACATGCTCTTCTATTCCTACTACTTGGAAACTTTCGCTCACGCAAAACACTCTCAATCATACCATTCCAACTACTCATCGGACGTCCACGCAAACGAATACCATCAAAAACATTATATATTATAATATATATATATATATATATATATATATATATATATATATATATATATATATATATACTATATGTATATATTATATTATATATTATTGTACAGTAAATTTAACCACTATTTATAATAGACGTAGAAAATAAGTTCTCGATAGTATAGTGGTCAGTATCTCCGAGTATCTCCGAGTATCTCCGCCTGTCACGCGGGAGACCGGGGTTCGATTCCCCGTCGGAAAAAACTTTTTTTTTTAGAATTAAAAAAGGCTAATATAAACTTACCAATAGATCGGCATTCTTGTGCGAAATCTTTAGCTGATAGCAAGCCTTTAAATGGTTTTTCCATGATAAGAGTAATATTCATATTGGTGGCATTACATGATGCATTGACATCAATAATTCGATTTTGAAAAACAATTGGAAATCGTAAAGACGACAGACGACTCTCAGCTTGTCCATAATGAATTGATACTATTAAAATTAATACCTTAATCAGCAGCATTGATGTTATCTAGAAAGAAATATATTCATTTAGTAATCTCGTTTAATAAATTGTTTTACAAAATAATTAACTACAATATTATTACAACTTTGACTGCAAGGAAAAAGTGGTATAGCGTTTTTTTATGGTGTCTGTAACATTTAAAAAAAAAATAATTTGTGTATAGAAATCCTTCATATAGCCTCTAGTAGATGACGAATCTGAACTTAGTTTATGTGGGTGTATGGATGTGCGTCGTCAGCTCGCTCGGTCGTAAGTCAAAATTTTGTGGCCGCAACTCCTCCTAGACGGTTCAACCAATTTTAAAGAAATTTTCAGGATAAATTTGTCTAGTGCCCAAGATGGTCATGTGGTTTTGGTTTTTTCCAGTAATGCCAACTTTTCGAGAAAAAAAATTACCAAAGTTTTTATAAATTCATATTGGCTAGATTATTTATCCGATTTTGATCAGATTTTCAAAAAAGATATCCCTAATACTCCCATTAATTATATAATTTTATTAATATCCAGTGTTGCCAACTTTCCGAGAAAAAAATTACTAAAGTTTTTAAAAATTCATATTGGCTACATTATTTATCCGATTTTGATCAAATTTTCAAAAAAGATATCCCTAATGCTCCCATTAATTATATAATTTTATTAATATCCAGTGTTGCCAACTTTCCGAGAAAAAAATTACTAAAGTTTTTAAAAATATATTATGGCCATGTTATTTAACCGATTTTACTCAAATTTAATTTGATTTTTTTAAAATATAACTTTTTTCAAAATTTGCTCAAAAAAATTTGAAAAATTTAGTAAAATAGGGAAAAAATTAGCTACATAATAGCTAATAGCTAAATTACTAAAGTTTTTAAAAATTTATTATGGCCATGTTATTTAACCGATTTTACTCAAATTTTTACAAGAGATTCTCTTAGTATTCATATAATTTATGTAATTTTAACAAAATACAGAGTTACCAACTTTCCGAGAAAAAAATTTACTAAAATTTTTAAAAATTTATTATGATTACTTTATTTAACTGATTTTATTCAAATTTTCATAAAAGATTCTCCTAGTGCCTAAATAAATTATGCAATTTTAACAAAATACAGTGTTGCCAACTTATCGAAAGGAAAAAATCACAAATTTTTTTAAAAATTCATTTTGGCTACATTATTTATTTGATTTTGATGAAATTTTCCGAAAAGTTTCTCCTAGTGCTCACATAAATTATAATATTATTAAAATACAGTGTTGCCAACTTTCCGAGAAATGTCAAAGTTGTCTATATATGAGTTTACCGCATATACTTCTAATCTTGTTTATTTTAATTTTGGACAATATTACAGACACCGTACCGGACACTATACCCTATTTTCCTTTCAGTCAAAGTGGGTACAAAATGTTATACAAAGTCAATCCATACACGAGCATCGCTTATCAGCTGAGTATAACTACATATTTATTTTCACATCATGAGTTCATGAGTCACTATTTTTCTTATGCATGCTAACCACGGTCAAGGTCAAGGTCAAGCGTGTGTGACCCCTTGAACGACTCACCTATATATATATATATATATATATATATATATATATATATATATACACTGTGTCCCCGGATTGAGTTCACTGTAGGTGTAATCAACAAAAAATTTAAGAATTTTATTTTCATGTTTTGGGATTCCTCCCTGCTTTGTCTGAAAACAACTTTAAGCATATTTTTATATTTTTTTTAAATCAAGGCGGCCATGAAAAATGTAAAAATCTATTTTATATTCAGGTAAAGTGCATTTTTGGTCAATAATACGGTATAATGTTCTTGAAAAAAGTAGTTCAGAATATGAAATTATGGCTCTGTGTAAAATTTTAAAAAGATCAGTTTAATAAAAAAAAAATGTGTGGACATAACGCCGACTGGACAAAACGCCGACCGAGGACATTACACCGACCGTTCATTCGCATTTATGCAAGCTAATCGTTGTTATTGATAGATATTTTGCATGAAATTGATATATTGACAGTGATTTTACTCAACCCCCAATGTTTTGGCTTGTGAAAGCGTCAACTTTTTGTTTATTTAGCTTGCGCAAATGCGAATGAACGGTCAGAGTAGTGTCCTCAGTCGACGTTTTATCCAGTCGGCGTTATGTCCAGACACATTTTTTTAAAAACTGATTTTTTCAAAATTTTGCACATAGCCATAATTTCATATTCTGAACAACTTTTCTCAAAAACATTATGCCGTATTATTGATCAAAAAGGCAGTTTACCTGAATATAAAATAGTTTTTTACATTTTTCATGGCCACCTTGATTTTTAAAAAACTGAAAAATATGCTTAAAATAGTTTTCAGACAAAGCAGGGCGGAATCCCAAAACATAAAAATGAAATTCTTAAATTTTTTGGAGATTACACCTATAGTGAACTCAATCCGGGGACACACTGTATATTATATATATATATATATATATATATATATATATATATATATATATATTATATAACACACGTACGAACTGTGTGACGTAAGAGGCAACACGACATTAATTTATATTCTCAAGGCGCAAGCAAGGTTGAACGAGCTAAGCGCACGGGGTCAATAACCTTTACGGAAAGAATCTAACCTCAAGTTAACGCGCGAGCAAGCGCAAGTTCAAATCAGAAATAGAATAACTGATTTCGGATGTTAACTTTTGCTAGAAATGTAAATGTTTCCAAAAAAGCCCTTTAAAGTATATACAATGCAGTTTTGGTGCCTACGTTGATGTATAGGGTAGTGAATGTTGGGTTTGGTTGCAAAAGCATAAACAGAAAATGACTGCACTGAGAAAAATGGATAGTTACCGTAACGCTATTTATATTTAAAAAGGTGACACAAACACAAGATATTAAAAATAACAAAATAAGTTAATTTAAAAATTAACTATAAATATAATAAAAACAAAAATTTAATACCATCAATTTGTATATAGTATTACAGTCTTAATTCTTAATATAGTATTAAAATATATATGTGAGTAGAGTTTAAAAATGTATAAATTTGTGAATACAGTAAACATACTCGTATATTTCAAATAAATATCTACTTATTATTATCCAATTTGTTAATTATCTATTTTTCTCAGTGTGCTGTGGAAATGAGATTTTTACGTGGGGTAGCTGGGTGTAACTACATATAGGAGAGATCGGGTACGAAATAGATATTAGTGTATGATGAGTGTGAAATTGAAAAAAATGTTGTAGCAAAAGTTGGTGTTAAAGATTTATTTGACTGATTTTGATGGTATACACGTTTGCAGGTGAACGTCCGATGAGTAATTGGAGTGGTATGATTGAGAGAGTGGCTTGCGTGAGCGAAAGTTTCCAAGTAGTTGGAGCATAAAAGAGCATGCTATGAGAGGAGGAATTGTGGAATGTGGATGAAATTGCGAAAGTTGCTTGTGCTGGATAGGAATGTTTGGAGGCGACTGATTCCGAGATGATGAAAAGAGTTTGTGCCACACTCTTTTTTGGGTACATGGCGTGATTGTGTATGTATGTATGTAGGATCTAACTAATAAACGTCATTCAATACATATCGATGTTTATAAAACCCCGCGAGACCTCCCGGGGAAAAGCCCGCTTCTCCGATCAAACTCTACACATTTATTACAAAAAAACTAAGTTTAGATTTAAATAATATTCTCGCAAAGCGAGAATGGAGCTAGTCGAATGTGGTTTGATTTTATAAGTTAGTTTTTCGACTAGCTAAAATACAAGATTAGAAGTATATGGGTAAACCCATATATAGACCACTTTGACATTATCACATAAATGATAAGAAATAAGAATAAAAAAATTTTTCACCGAAAGTTGGCAACATTGTATTTTGCTAATATATAATATTATAGGTGCTAAGGGTATCTTCTGTAAAAATTTCATTAAAATCGGATAAATAATGCAGGCATAACAAATTTTTAGAAAATTATTAATTTTTTTTTCGGAAAGTAGGCAACATTGTATTTTAAAAAAAACTAGGAGAAACTTTTCTGAAAATTTGATTAAAATCGGATAAATAATGTAGCCACAATAAATTTTTAAAATTTTAGTAATTTTTTTCTCAATAAGTTGGCAACACTGTATTTTGTTAAAATTGCATAATTTATGCGGGCACCAGGAGAATCTTTAGTGAAAATTTAATTAAAATTGGTTAAATAACGTAGTCATAATAAATTTTTAAAAATTTTAGTAATTTTTTTCTCAGAAAGTTGGCAGTACTGTACTTTGTTGAAATTATCTAATTTATATGAATACCAGAAAAATCTTTTGTAAAAATTTGAACAAAATCGGTTAAACAACATGGTCGCAATAAATTTTTAAAAATTTTAGTAATTTACTGCGGTCTGAAAATTGAACTTAATTTTTTATTTGGTATGAACTATCATCTAATTGCCAAGTTTCAGCTTTCTACGAGCTCTCCTTCATACATATAATTATCACTCGTATTTATCGTATTTTTTGGACACGGCCGGCCAGCCAGCCAGCCGTACTGACGATTTTATAAGCTAGTCTTTTCGACTAGCTAATAAAAGGAGGAGAAACCACTCAGAATGTGCTACACCCCCACCACCAAAAAATTGGCAGCTGAACGATCATCGATGACGTTGTTAGCTAATCATATGATCAGCTAACAACGTCCAGCCTCACGCTCAAGGTGCAACACTCCATCTCCTCATCGTGGTTGCAAAACAACTCCACGTTTGAGTAGAGCGATTGTGAAGATATACTACAGAAATGATCCTGTGAAGTATGATCTTAGGATTATAGTGCATTCAAATGGCCTATATATAAACTCCACTTTAACCTAATACACAAGAGAAATAATAAATACTACTAGCGCCATCTTCCAACACGGCAACGAACTATAGATCTTGAAATACGCATGGCTATAAATAGAATGAAATATAAAATCATTACTGACTGTTATATACCGGGTGTTTGTTCGTCAAGTTCGTATGGGCGTTTAACATGTAATTTCGATAAATTGCGATATACTACTTTCTCGAGTTAAATTCGAAGAAATACTTAGAATACTTTTTGATAGACAATAAAAAGTTCTATAATTTGGTTTTAGTTTTAATTTGCTAGCATGTTCCGTTTGGACGCTAGAATTTTTTTTCGATTTTTTGGTTTTTATTTTTTCTCTCAAAAACTATGAGGTGTAGGAAAATTAGCATGATATGGAAAAATGCGGAATAATGAGTGCTATAAACGAGTGTAGAAACCATTATTCTAGAATGCATTGTTTAGTAGAAAAAAATTAAAAACTGAATTTTTGAAATAAGATTTTTTTCAAAATTTGCTGAAAAAATCTGACAAAATTCAGTAAAATAGAGAAAAAAAATGAGCTACATAATAGCTAAGTAACTTTTTTCTCAAACTCATGTTGGTTTGGTAGGAAAAATTATTAAAAATTATAAAAAACATTTTAGAAAATAGTATACGAATCTGAACTTAGTTTATGTGGGTGTATGGATGTGCGTCGTCAGCTCGCTCGCTCGGTCGTAAGTCAAAATTTTGTGGCCGCAACTCCTCCTAGACGGTTTAACTGATTTTAATGAAATTTTTAGGATAAATTTGTCTAGTACTCAAGATAGTCATGTGGTTTTATTTTTTTCCAGAAAAAAATTACTAAAGTTTTTAAAAATTTATTGTGGCTACGTTATTTATCCGATTTTGATCAAATTTTCAGAAAAAATTTTTCTAATGCTCCCATTAATTATATAATTTTATTAATATCCAGTGTTGCTAACTTTCCGAGAAAAAAATTGCTAAAGTTTTTAAAAATTTATTATGGCCATGTTATTTAACCGATTTTACTCAAATTTTCAAAAAAGATTTTCCTAGTTTTCATATAATTTACGTAATTTTAACAAAATACAGTGTTGCTAACTTATCGAGAAAAAAAATCACAATTTTTTTTAAAAATTTATTGTGGCTACATTATTTATTTGATTTCGATTAAATTTTCAGAAAAGTTTCTCCTCGTGCCCACATAAATTATAATTTTATTAAAGATATTGTGTTGGCAACTTTCTGAGAAATGTCAAAGTGGTCTATATATGGGTTTACCCATATACTTCTAATCTTGTTTTTTCGTTTTAAATATTGTCATAGCCATTAAGAATTCACAAACCCAAATTTTCAGGACTATAACATGATTTTGATGGTATACGTTTGCAGGTGGACGTCCGATGAGTAGTTGGAGTGGTGGCAGATGATTGAGAGAGTGGCTTGCGTGAGCGAAAGTTTTCAAGTAGTAGGAATAAAAGAGCATGTATGAGAAAAGGAATTATGAATGTGGATGAAGCGAAAGTTGCTTGTCTCTAGATATAGGAATAAGGTTTGGAGGCGACTGATTTCGGGATGATGAAAAGAGTTTGTGCCACACCCTTATTTGGATACATGGCGTGATTGTGTATGTTTGTATGTATGTATGTATGTAAAAAACATAGTAGGTATATATTAACTTTTATTTTAATAATTATTTTTTTACGCCAAATTAATATCGTATAAAAATTACAAAGTTAATTAATAAGGAATTTGTTGATTATCTGATTAATTAATAATAGAAAGGTTAGGTTTTCTTTTTTTTTTCTGTATTAAATTAAACTATAACATCGCGTATTGCACATGTTTCGCGAGTTTCACTTGTTTCGTGTTGTGAAATTATTAATTACGGTGAAAATATGCAAATGTTTATTTAGTTTGTGTTTTGTTTTTATGAAACAATAGACAAACAATAGAGCTGTGTTAACGAGCGGATATAGCCTAATTATTTAGCTTTTCCTGTGTGATAATCTACTAGAGTTCGGCTCCCACTACAATCTTCTATATCCCCCCCTTCTCCCAAAACATTTGCTTTCGTAAAAAACAAATGACTTTTAAGTATGTATTCTTTTGTTTTATATCGTTCGCTAACGGAATAATTTTCGTTAAAAATATTGTTTATGTTGATATTAAACTAGAATTTTAATTATTTTTAGCAAAGTTATTTATTAAATTATAAAATGTAGCAGAAATAAAAGTAAAATAAAACGGCTTTATTATAACATTTTGTTAATAATTGACGTTTCGACGAACTCAATGTACGTTTTCATCAGAAAAAAAGAAAAAAAAACGTAGAAACAAATTACTAGGTAACAAAATAAGTAACTAAATCATAAAATTTAACACAAAAACATTGAATCACGGGCGCCATTTTGTTTTCTATGAAACGACAAATTTTGAGAATAACAAGATTAGAAGTATATGGGTAAACCCATATATAGACCACTTTGACATTTCTCGGAAAATTGGCAACACTGGATATTAATAATTAATGGAAGCATTAGGAAAATCTTTTTTGAAAATTTGATCAAAATCGAATAAATAATGTAGCCACAATAAATTTTTAAAAACTTTAGTAATTTTTTTCTCGGAAAGTTGACAACACTGAATATTAATAAAATCATATAATTAATGGGAGCATTAGAAAAATCTTTTCTCAGAATTTGATCAAAATCGGATAAATAACGTAGTCAATATAAATTTTTAAAAACTTTAGTAATTTTTATCTCGGAAATTTGGCATTACTGGAAAAAACTAAAACCGCATGATCATCTTGGGTACTAGAAAAATTTATCCTAAAACTTTCATTAAAATCGGTTAAACCGTCTAGGAGGAGTTGAGGCCACAAAATTTTGACTTACGACCGAGCGAGCGAGCGAGCTGACGACGCACACACATACACCCACTTATAAACTAAGTTCAGATTCGTCATCTAGAGGCTATATCAAGGATTTCTATACAATTTTTTTTTTGTTTTTGAAAATGTTACAGACACCGTACGCAAACGCTATACCACTTTTTATTTGCAGTCAAAGTGGTAAAAATAAAGAGCAATAAAAATTATTTTGTATAAAAATCAAAGTGAAATAACATATTTCATATTTCACATACGTATGTTTTTTTGGTTGTTCAGGTTGGGGGGGGGTTAACCCCCCCCCCCCTAACACCCCCCTGGCTACGCCACTGGCGCATACTATACTTACTGTACAAGATGAACAGTTACAATAAATTAATTATGTATATTGTTTCATTCTTGCTAGATATACCATGTAAACATTACAGCATAAAACAAATGCTTAAGTCATATCCATAACTGTACATATATAGCTTAAAATGTGTGTATCAGTGGCGCAGCTAGGATTTTGTCTTGGGAGGGGGCCCAGTATTTTATTTTGGAGAAGCAAAGAAAAAAACAGATTTCCACTTTATCTTACATGAATCAAATAATTAATGAGTTTAAAATAATGAGTGTTGGCTCAATAGTTTGGGGTAAATAATTGTAGCGTTAGAAGTGACTGCTGAATATATGACTAAACGAATGAAAAAATTGTGCTAAATCTGCTAGCTTTGGGGGGGGTCGACCCCCCCCCTTGGTTGCGCCACTGGTGTGTATAGTACAAGTACTGTTATTAGGTCGGTAGAACATTATTATTATTATTACCACTTTGACTGCAAGGAAAAAGTGGTATAGCGTTTGCGTACGGTGTCTGTAACATTTTCAAAAACCAAAAAAAAATGTATAGAAATCTTTCATATAGCCTCTAGATGACGAATCTGAACTTAATTTATGTAGGTGTATGGATGTGCGTTGTCAGCTCGCTCGGTCGTAAGTCAAAATTTTATGGCCGCAACTCCTCCTAGACGGTTCAACCGATTTTAATAAAATTTGTAGGATAAATTTGTCTAGTACCAAATATGGGGGTCATGTAATTTTATTTTTTTCAGTGATGCCAACTTTCAGAGAAAAAAATTACTAAAATTTTTAAAAATTTATATTGGCTACATTACTTATCTGATTTTGATCAAATTTTCAGAAAAGATTTCCCTAATGCTCCCATTAATTAAATAAATTTATTAATATCCAGTGTTGGAAACTTTCCGAGAAAAAAATTACTAAAATTTTAAAAAATTTATTATGGCCATTTAACCGATTTTACTCAAATTTTCACAAAAGTTTCTCCTAGTATTCATATAATTTATGTGATTTTAACAAAATACAGTGTTGCCAACTTATTATATTATCCAGCGGTTTTAACGACCATCACTAACAGAAATAGTCTTCTGTTAGTTACGCCACTGAGGTTGACGAGAGTAATTTCATAATAGGAAATAAGAAAGGTCACAAACTTGAGCTTGTGCGACATATGTAATATGTGTAACTGTCATCTTAGAAAACGGTAAAATTTATGTATAAATTTAGACAAAAATCTTCTAGCGAAATTCCTTAGCAAACTTTGAGAGCAAGGAAAAAATGGTATAGAAGGTAAAATTTTACTATAAACAAGATTAGAAGTATATGGGTAAACCCATATATATATATATATATATATATATATATATATATATATATATATATAGGCCACTTTGACAGAAATAAAAAAAAAATTTCACCAAAAGTTGGCAACATTGTATTTTGCTAATATATAATATTATAGGCGTAAAAATTTCATTAAATTCGGATAAATTATGCGAGCATAACAAAATTTTAGAAATTATTAATTTTTTTTCAAAATATGACTTTTTTCAAAATTTGCTGAAAAAAATCTGATTAAATTCAGTAAAATAGAGAAAAAAAATTAGCTACATAATAGCTAAGTAACTTTTTTCTCTACCACATTTTGGGTTGGCAGGAAAATTATTGAAAATTCTAAAATGTTTTTCAGAATTTTTCAATAATTTTTCCTGCCAAACCAGCATTAATTTGAGAAAAAAGTTGCTTAGCTATTATGTAGCTAATTTTTTTTTTTCTGTTTTACTGAATTTTTTCAGCAAATTTTGAAAAAAGTTTTATTTTGAAAAAATCTCAAGGGTACTCTTGTCAAATTTTCAAATTTTTAAAAATTTAGTTTTTAATTTTTTTCTACTAAACCATGCATCGTAGAATAATGGTTTCTTTACTCAATTATCTTACTCATTATTCCGCATTTTTCCATGTCAGGCTTATTTTCCTACACCTCATAGTTTTTGAAAAAAAAAATAAAAACCAAAAAATCAAAAAAAAAATTCTAGCGTCCAAACGGCACATGCTAGCAAATTAAAACTAAAACCAAATTATAAAACTTTTTATTGTCTATCAAAAAGTATTCTAAGTATTTCTCCGAATTTAACTCGAGAAAGAAGTATATCGCAATTTATCGAAACTGCATGTTAAACGCCCATACGAACTTAACGAACAAATACCCGGTATATATATATATATATATATATATATATATATATATTATTTTTGAAAATGTTACAGGCTCTATAGCGAACGCTATACCACTCTTCCTTACAGTCAAATTGTAAACAATTAGCATTCAAAAATATTTATACAAATTCTAAAATATTTTTGAAGAAAGTACCATAAATTTTAGCACCAATTCTTAAATACACACACACAATTGTAAAATATGTATAATAATGCAGAAATGTGAAAATCTCCACAAAGGCGTGAATTTTTGTTACACATACGCAGTGAAATTTTTTTTTAAGTTTCATTAAAACAAAATCTCTCTTTAAATTAACGTCCATCTTAGCTAAACTATTCTTCTACCTAAAATTTTTATAATAGACCACTTGCGCGCACCCCAAAACAGATATTTTGTGAGGGTAACACAATTAGATTTCAGTATAGGTGCATACTATAATTTAAAAGATTATATAGTAATAAATGAATTGCGCACTAATGTAAATCAAATTTAAAAATTATTTAAACAAGATTAGAAGTATATGGATAAACCCATATACCGGGTGTCTACTTTTTTTTTGTTACATAGGGAATACAATGCTAAAATTTTCATTTGGTGATAAATTTTCCCCTAATTATTATAGAACAAAAGTACAAATACAAAAGTTGTTTAGAATTCAAAAATGCATCAAATGATGCCAAATTTATCAATATAGGATGTTCCGATCAAGAATTAGAAGCAAATTAAAATTTCCATTTTTGCGCTCTTTACATCAAAGTGCCATGGAAATTAAACAAATAATTTCATTTCTTCTGGAGTTTGAGTTTGACAGATCGTATTTATTTTATTGTTACGTTCTGTATTATTATTATTATTATTATTATTATTATTATTATTGAAAATAATGAATAAACTTAATGTAAATGAAAAGCTATTAAGTATAAAAAGTATTAAGTATTTATTATTTATTACAATGAAAGGGTATTTTACTCGGCTGTACACTACGTACTAGCTGTGGTTTTAAATTGTGAATGTCTCCATTATAATTTTAAGTAATTGTTTAATTTATTTATTAACTTCAAGTTATAAAAACAATACATTTGAATTAGATGACTGGCATTATGCCTAATATATTTATTATAATAATTTAAACTTATCCCTGAGGATGCTGTAAGTTGTGCAGTGAAACGTCGGATAAGAGTTTAATAAATAGTAAATAGCTGAACTCCGTAAAACTTTCTTTATTTATTACAATATTCAATATACCTATAAAACAGAAAAATTCATGAATACAAGATATAGGAGAACAAAAACGAAACTAACAATTTAAATTAAATGTTCAAATAAATCGCCATTAACTGCCAAACAATAACCTAATCTGTTATAAAATTCGTGACGTACAGAGCTTAATTGTGTTTGTGTTATATTATTGCACTCTTCAACAATGGCATTTTTCAAATCAACAAGATTTTTGATATGTCGTTTATAAATTTTCTCCTTCAAATATGGCCATAAAAAGAAATCGCACGGTGCTAAATCGGGCGATCTAGCTGGCCAATTAATTGGACCACCTCTACCAATCCATGAATTTGGAAAACATTGATCCAAATATAATTTAATGTTGCAGCTGTAATGTGCCGGACATCCGTCTTGTTGATACCAGACAACATTATCTTGAGTTGCACACTCTTCTAACTGCGGACCAATATGATTTTGCAACATATCCAAATATTTTTCGTTGTTTAAATTATTTTCAATAAAAAATGGCCCAATTATACACCTGCCAAAAATTCCAGCCCATACATTAACTTTTTCTGGATATTGGGTACGTGTTGCTACCATTAAATGAGGATTTGTTTGGCTCCATATTCTAAAGTTTTGTGTATTAGGTTCGCCGTGTAAAGTAAACGTAGACTCGTCAGTAAAACAAATAGATTTCAAGAAGTTTCTGTCTAAATTGGATTTTTCCATAATAATGTTACTAAATTCGCTTCTAGCCATTTTATCCGCTTCAAATATCTCTTGGTGCGTGGAATATTTATAAGAATGATATTTTTCATTTTTTAGTACCTTATGTATTGTTGAAGGATGCAAATTTAATTCAGCACCAAGTTGACGCACACTAACATTTGGGTTTTCCGTTACACACAAAAGTATATTCAATGTATTTTCTTTAATTGCATT
This sequence comes from Clivina fossor, assembly GCA_963966155.1. Lineage (NCBI taxonomy): Eukaryota > Metazoa > Arthropoda > Insecta > Coleoptera > Carabidae > Clivina > Clivina fossor. The sequence goes on from OZ014557.1 coordinate 1,117,980, forward strand.
TTGATTTAAATTCTCCTCCTGATCTTCTGCGTTGATTTTTCTACAATTTTTACAACGTTTTAACACACTTCCAGTTTCTTCGAATTGTTTAATTATCCTACGAATAGTCATAGCGGAAGGTATGGGACGGTTTTCAAAGAAAGCGCTGAATAAATCTCTTACTCGTCGTATCGAATTTCCAGTAAAATACCATTTTACGCACTGAACTTTTTCATTTACCTTAAGTTTATTCATTATTTTCAATAATAATGATAATAATACAGAACGTAACAATAAAATAAATACGATCTGTCAAACTCAAACTCCAGAAGAAATGAAATTATTTGTTTAATTTCCATGGCACTTTGATGTAAAGAGCGCAAAAATGGAAATTTTAATTTGCTTCTAATTCTTGATCGGAACATCCTATATTGATAAATTTGGCATCATTTGATGCATTTTTGAATTCTAAACAACTTTTGTATTTGTACTTTTGTTCTATAATAATTAGGGGAAAATTTATCACCAAATGAAAATTTTAGCATTGTATTCCCTATGTAACAAAAAAAAAGTAGACACCCGGTATATATATAGACCACTTTGATATTTCTCGAAAAGTTAGCAACACTGTATTTTAATAATATTTTAATTTATGTGAGGACTAGGAGAAACTTTTCGCGAAAATTTAATCAAAATCGAATAAATAATGTAGCCACAATGAATTTTTAAAAAAATTTGCGATTTTTTGCTTTTGATAAGTTGGCAACACTGTATTTTGTTAAAATTGCATAATTTATTTAGGCACTTGGAAATTTTTTTATCAAAATTTGATTAAAATCGGTTAAATAAAGTGATCATATTAAATTTTTTAAAATTTTACTAATTTTTTTCTTGGAAAGTTGGCAACACTGTATTTTGTTCAAATTACATAAATTATATGATTACTAGGAAAATCTTTTGTGAAAATTTGAATAAAATCGGTTAAATAACTTGGCCATAATATATTTTTAAAAACTTTAGTAATGTTTTTCTCGGAAAGTTGGCAACACTGGATATTAATAAAACTATATAATTAATGAGAGCATTAGGGAAATCTTTTCTGAAAATTTGATTAAATAACGTAGCCAATATGAATTTTTAAAAACTTTAGTAATTTTTTACTTGGAAAGTTGGCATCACTGGAAAAAAATAAAACCACATGACCTATCTTGGGTACCAGACAAATTTATCCTGAAAATTTCATTAAAATCGGTTGAACCCCGTCTAGGAGGAGTTGCAATCACAAAATTTTGACTGACGACGCACATCCATACACCCACTTATAAACTAAGTTCGTGGATTCGTCTGATCTAAAGACTATATCAAGGATTTCTATACATAATTTTTTTATTTTGAAAAGGTTACAGACAGCGTACCAAACGCTATACCACTTTTCCATGCAGTCAAAGTGGTAACAACCTAACCCGTTGTCAGGTGCTAATTGATGTATGCCTTGAGATGCAACTAACTTGGGTCCTTACCTAACCTTACCTAACCTAACCCAACCTAATGTAAAACCCTAAATAATTGCGTAATTTCGACAGTTAATACATACAATAAACTCCAGTGGCGTAGCCAAAAACTTTTCATGGGGGGGGGGAGTTACTAATATTAATCAATAAAAATAATACTATAATTTGTATAAAAAATAAAAAGCAATAAAAATTATTTTGTATAAAAATGAAAGTAAAATAACATATTTCATATTTTACATACGTATGTTTTTTTTTTTTAGTTGTTCAGGTTCTTGGAGTAGGGGTGAAGGAGATTAAGCCCCCCCTAATACCCCCCTGGCTACGCCACTGATTTCAGTTAATGTCAATTTTCGTTTTACTATGGGAGTTAACAAAACTTTCCTTGTTTATGAAGTGTATTGTTTGTCGGGGTAAAGAAAAGTAAAAATTTAACACTGTACACAGAAAAGCTAAATTAAATATGTCGATTGTCTTTTGTTTTTTTTCGCTATTGTCTCCTCTCGTTAAGAAAAAATTTCTCTTTTTAACGCTACAGATTTATATCAAAAGAATTATATACTACATAATATATATATATATATATATATACGTATATATAACGGGTGTTCGTTCCTCAAGTTCGTATGGGCTTTCAACATGCAATTTCGATAATTTGCGACATACTACTTTCTCGAGTTAAATTCAGAGAAATACTTACAATACTTTTTGATAGACAATAAAAAGTTCTATAATTTGGTTTTAGTTTTAATTTGCTAACATGTGCCGTTTGGGCGCTAGAATTTTTTTTAAAATGTTTTTTAGAATTTTCAATAATTTTTCCTGCAAAATCAGTATGAATTAGAGAAAAAAGTTACTTAGCTATTATGTAGCCAATTTTTTTCTGTATTTTACTGAATTTTTTTAGATTATTTTGAACAAATTTTGAAAAAAGTTATATTATAATATAACTTTTTTCAAAATTTGCTGAATTAGCAGGAAAAATTATTGAAAATTCTAAAAACCATTTTAAAAAAATTCTAGCGCCCAAACGGCACATGCTAGCAAATTAAAACAAAAACCAAATTATATAACTTTTTATTCCCTATCAAAAAGTATTCTAAATATTTCTCCGAATTTTACTTCAGAAAGAAGAATTCTGCATATTATTGGTATCCCATGTTATTGCCCTATATCAAACTGGCGAACGAACACCCTGTATATAAGCGGTACATATTTCTTTTGAGTCTATATAAGTAGTCAATATTATCATTTAGAAAATATTCTGATTTCGTGGGAAATGGAATAAAAAAATTCATTAGAATATTAGTATTATTAACATGTTTTTTTATGAAAAAGTGGTATAGCGTTTGGTACGGTGTCTGTAACATTTTCAAAATTAAAAAAAAATTGTATAGAAATCCTTCATATAGCCTCTAGATCAGACGAATCCGAACTTAGTTTATAAGTGGGTGTATGGATGTGCGTCGTCAGTCAAAATTTTGTGATCGCAACTCCTCCTAGACAGGTTTCAAACGATTTTAATGAAATTTTCAGGATAAATTTGTCTAGTACCCAAGATAGGGTCGTATGGTTGTATTTGTTTCCAGTGATGCCAACTTTCCGAGAAAAAAATTACTAAAATTTTTATAAATTCATATTGACTACGTTATTTATCCGATTTTGATAAAATTTTCAGAAAAGATTTCCCTAATGTTCCCCTTAATTACATAATTTTATTAATATCCAGTGTTGCCAACTTTCCGAGAAAAAATTACTAAAGTTTTAAAAATTATTACGGCCATGTTATTTAACCGATTTTACTCAAATTTTCACAAAAGATTCCCCTAGTATTCATATAGTTTATGTAATTTTAACAAAATACAGTGTTGCCAACTTTCCGAGAAAAAAATTACTACAATTTTTAAAAATTTATTATGACCATTAATTGCCATTAATTATATAATTTTATAAATAAATTGTTTATAAATACAATTTTAATACAGAACTTGAACCTAAAGTAGTTTTATTTTACTCGATTTTAATTAAAAATATTTCACACACGCATAAGAACAATAATAATAATTATAAAATTATAATTTTAACAACAGACCAATGACTTTTAACTGTAAACTTCTGCGCTGAAAATAAAATATATTTGTAGAATTTTTCAAATTCCGTTATGCTAACATAATAATGTAATTTATGAATATAAGACAAAATTTAAAAATATATAATATTATAGGCACTAACAGTATCTTCTGTTAAAATTTCATTAAAATCGGATAAATAATGCTTGCATAACAAATTTTTAGAAAATTATACATTTTTTTTTCGGAGAATTGGCAACATCGTATTTTAATAAAATTATAATTTATGTGGGCACCAGGAGAAACTTTTCTGAAAATTTGATCAAAATCGGATAAATAATGTAGCCACAATAATTTTTTTTTAATTTTAGTAATTTTTTTTTCGATGAGTTGGCAACACTGTATTTTGTTAAAATTACGAAATTTATGTGGGCACTAGGAAAATCTCTCCTGAAAATCTGATCAAAATCGGATAAATAATGTAGCTGCAATAAATTTTTAAAAATTTTAGTAATTTTTTCTCGGAAAGTTGGCATTACTGGAAATAACCAAAACCACATGACCATCTTGAGCACTAGATTCTAAAAAAACATTTTCGAATTTTCAATAATTTTTCCTGCCAAATCAGAATGAGGTAGAGAAAAAAGTTACTTAGCTATTATGTAGTTAATTTTTCTCTCTATTGTATTGAATTTTTTTAGGTTTGTTTGAGCAAATTTTGAAAAAAGTCTTATTTTGACAAATTTTCAAAAATTTAGTTTTTAATTTTTTCTACTAAACGATGCATCGTAGAATAATGGTTTCTTTACTCGATTATCTTACTCATTATTCTGCATTTTTCCATGTCATGCTTATTTTCCTACACCTCATAGTTTTTTTAAAAAAAAAAAAAACAAAAAATCAAAAAAAAATTCTAGCGCCCAAACGGCACATGCTAGCAAATTAAAACTAAAACCAAATAATAGAACCTTTTATGCTCTATCGAAAAGTATTTTAAGTATTTCTTCAAATTTTATTCGAGAAAGTAGTATATCGCAATTTATCGAAATTACATGTTAAACGCCCATACGAACTTGACGAACGAACACCCGGTATATATATATATATATATATATATAGAGTCAGAGTAACTACCGTTTAATATTTAGTACAAATAGGCTTTATTCAAAAACATTTTTTTAACGTAGCTTTAGACATAGTATTATATTTTTTTATTATTTGACTGTATTTTATTATTTATTTATTTAACAATTTTATTTTATTTATTTATTTATTTTTTTAACTACTGACTTTTACAACAATATATTTTAATAACTGTATTATTTATTTGATAATTTATAAGTTTTGTGATTAAATGTGTACATTTTACGTTGGACGATGAAAATATGGAATATTAATCAACTCTAAACATTCAAATATTATACAATAGCATTTATAGTGTTCTGATCATACATTGTCTCCCTGAAGAAGCCACAAATTGCTGGCGAAATATTGGAATATACAATAAATTGATAGAATTGTAAATGCTTGCATTTTTATAAATTTTTTCAACCCAAATACCGTATCCCGTTAAACTTTTGTACTATATATATATATATATATATATATATATATATATATATATATATATATATATATATATATATATATATATATATATATACAGACCACTTTGACATTTCTCGGAAAATTGGTAACAAAATATTTTTATTAAAATTATAATTTATGTGGGCACTAGGAGAAACTTTTCGCGAAAATTTCATCAAAATCGAATAAATAATGTAGCCACAATGACTTTTTTTTACCAAAATTTTGTGATTTTTTTTCTCGATAAATTAGCATCATTGTATTTTGTTAAAATTGCATAATTTATTTAGGCACTAGGAGAATTTTTTATGAAAATTTGATTAAAATTAGTTAAATAAAGTGGTCATAATGAATTTTTTAAAATTTTAGTAATTTTTTTCTCGGAAAGTTTTAAAAAATTTATTATGGCTATGTTATTTAACCGATTTTACTCAAATTTTCACAAAAGGTTCTCCTAGTATTCGTATAATTTATGTAATTTTAACAAAATACAGTGTTGTCAACTTTCAGAGCAAAAAAATTACTAAAATTTTTAAAAATTCATTATGATCACTTTATTTAACCGATTTTAATCAAATTTTCATAAAAAATTCTCCTAGTGCCTAAGTAAATTATGCAATTTTAACAAAATACAATGTTGCCAATTTATCGAGAGAAAAAAAAATGACAAAATTTTTTAGAAAATTCATTGTGGCTACATTATTTATTCGATTTTGATGAAATTTTCGCAAAACGTTTCTTTTAGTGCTCACATAAATTATATTATTTTAATAAAAATATTGTGTTATCGCAACTATATATATATATATATATATATATATATATATATATATATATATATATATATATATATATATATATATGGGTTTACCCATATACTTCTAATCTTGTTTTTTTCATTCATTCTATATTCTTTAGATCGATAAAAGATCGATAAATCGATATAGTGGTAATAATAGTTTTACAATGACCCCCGTAGTGTAACGGTCTTATCTTTAGATCTGACACAATTATCTCTTAGCAGTGGCGTAGCCAGGGGGGTTAACCCCCTCCCCCAAAACCTAAACAACTAAAAAAACATCCGTATGTGAAATATGAAATATGTTATTTTACTTTCATTTTTATACAAAATAATTTTTATAGTTTTTTATTTTTTTATACATATTATAGTATTATCTTCATTGATTAATATTATATTATATATTATTATTATTATTATTATTATTATATATTATTATTATTATTATATATTATATTAATATTATATATATATATATATATAAATATATAATATTTTTTGTAACCCCCCCCCCTCATAAAAAGTTTCTGACTACGCCACTGTCTCTTAGGATGAAAACTGTAAAATTTAATTGTTAATTTGTAAACAGTTATTTCGTGTGTCTATAACATGCTCATAATACGGTAATAAGTATTATGTTTGTTACCGCACTTTGACTGCAAGGAAAAAGTGGTATAGTGTTTGGTACGGTGTCTGTAACATTACCAAAATCAAAAAAAAATTGTATAGAAATCTTTAATATAGCTTCTAGATGACGAATCTGAACTTAGTTTATAAGTGGGTGTATGGATGTGCGTCGTCAGCTCGCTCGCTCGGTAGACAAAATTTTGTGGCCGCAACTCCTAGACAGGGTTCAATCGATTTTAATAAAATTTTTAAGATAAATTTATCTAGGGCCCAAGATGGTTATGTGGTTTTGGTTTTTTCCAGTGATGCCAACTTTTCGAGAAAAAAATTACTAAAGTTTTTAAAAATTCATTGTGGCTACATTATTTATCCGATTTTGATTAAATTTTCAGAAAAGATTTCCCTATCTATCTATCTATGTAGTGCTTCCATTAATTATATAATTTTACTAATATCCAGTGTTGCAAACTTTCCGAGAAGAAAATTACTAAAGTTAAAAAAATTTGTTATGGCTATGTTATTTAACCGATTTTACTCGAAATTTTCACAGAAGATTCTCCTAGTATCCATATAGTTTATGTAATTTTAACAAAATACAGTGTTACCAACTTTCCAAGAAAAAAAATAACTAAAATTTTTAGAAATTTATTATGACCACTATATTTAATCGATTTTAATCAATTTTTTAAATCGATTTTTAGTGCCTAAATTAATTAAATGCAATTTTAACAAAATATAGTGTTGCAAACTTATCAAAATTTTTAAAAATTTATTATGGCTACATTATACATAAATATTATAATTTTAATAAAAATGTTACCAACTTTCCGAGAAAATTTACTAAAATTTAAAAAAATTCATTGTGGCTACATTATTTATCCGATTTTGATCAAATTTTCAGAAAAGTTTCTCCTAGTGCCCACCATAAATTATAATTTTATTAAGATACGGTGTTGCCAACTTTCCGAAAAAAAAATTAATAATTTTCTAAAAATTTGTTATGCCCGCATTATATATCCGATTTTAATGAAATTTTTACAGAAGATACCCTTAGCGCCTATAATATTATATACTAGCAAAAAATACAGTGTTGCCAACTTTCGGTGAAAATTTTTTTATTCCTATTTCTTATCATTTATGTGATATTGTCAAAGTGGGTTTACCCATATACTTCTAATCTTGTTTTAAAAAGAATAACAAATCAACTTACATGATAAAACGCATACATCGGAGTATATCCAACAAAACTAAACCAAAAACAAAATAACTCTTTTTCGCCGGCTATCAACGCTCATTTGTTTTTCGTCTACTGTTTTTTCGCTTATCACTGTGTTGGATTGATGAAACAAATGATTGAAACAAATGAGTATTAAATTCGCGAGAGCGCATGCGCGTATGATGCACCTGTACTAATATTAGATCGCGCACCGCACTGAGCGCGTGGTACAACTGAGCGAATTTCTTAACCTACAAGTGTCAGGTTATATATATATAATATGGATAGTACCGTAGCGAGCGCGTACCGGTATATTTGTATGCCAGGGGGCTAGGGGGGGGGGCTGGAGGGGGGCTAGGGGGCACAGCAGCACTTCAGTGTAGAATAAGTACCGTTCCCTTGTTCCGTACAGCGAGCGGTACACGACAGTGGCGTACGTGAAACACGGGAACATAGAGGTAAATTATAAAATACTTACACTTACATTGATTAGTAGTACGATGAGTGTGAAATTGCTAAAAAATGTTGTAGCATAAGTTGGTGTTAGTCAGTTAAGATCTGGTTCGGAGACATGTTGAGCGAATGCGTCTAATGAACGGTTTGCTGTTAAAAAGATTTATTTGATTGATTTTGATGGTATACGCGTTTGCAGGTGGACGTTCGATGAGTATTTGGAGTGGTGGTATGATTGAGAGAATGGCTTGCTTGCAACGAAAGTTTCCAAGTAGTAGGAGCATAAAAGAGCATGCTATGAAAGGAGGAATTGTGAAATGTGGATGAAGCGAAAGTTGCTTGTGCTGAATAGGAATATGTTTGGAGGCGACTGATTTCGGAATGATGAAAAGAGTTTGTGCCACACCCTGCTAGGGTACATGGCGTGATTGTGTATGTATGTATGTATGTATACTTACATTATTACCATCTTTGCACTGCAAGGAAAAAGTGGTATAGCGTTTGCGTACGGTGTCTGTAACATTTTCAAAAACAAAAAATTTATGTATAGAAATTCATCATATAACCTCTAGATGACGAATCTGAACTTAGTTTATAAGTGGGTGTATGGATGTGGGTCGTCAGACAAAATTTTGTGGCCGCAACTCCTCCTAGACAAGGTTCAACCGATTTTAATGAAATTATCAGGATAAATTTGTCTAGTATCCAAGATAGGATCATGTGGTTGTAGTTTTTTCCAGTGATGCCAACTTTCCGAAAAAAAATTACTAAAGTTTTTAAAAATTCATATTGGCTACATTATTTATACGATTTTGATCAAATTTTCAGAAAAGATTTTCCAAATGTTCCCATTAATTATATAATTTTATTAATATCCAGTGTTGCCAACTTTCCGAGAAAAAAATTACTAGTTTTAAAATTTTTATTATGGCCATGTTATTTAACCAATTTTACTTAAATTTTCAATTGATTAACTTGACGTAATAATTTTCTAAATATGACCACCGAAGATGTCACTTGACGTTGTAGTTAGGTTTGTTGCTGCCATCAGCGGTGTATATAGTAATTTGCTGCTGTACAATAATGTACATTATTGTATTAGTAACATATTAATTTCTTTCTATATAGACAATATGGTAACATAATATTAATATTATGATACGCTTGAAGAAAATATATATTGATGGTAATTGATACAATAATGAAGAGCAGCGACCAAGACTCAATCGTGGAATTCAATGAAGATTTACAGGTCGTCTTGAAGACCTATTCACTCATACACGCAATCAAATGAAGCTAAAATTAAATGAAATAAATATTGCTAGCATAGTTGATCTTAAAATTAACACCATAATAAAATAGAAAAACAAAGAATCAACTCTTTAGATATAGCATTATTAATAAATAGAGTTTCACACATCTGCCCTATCTCAATTTCTGGAGTAGCTGGAGTGTTACGATTGAGAGTATTTTGCGGGAGCGACAGTAGTAGGAATAGAAAAGACCATGTATGAGAGGTATTATGAATGTTAATAAAGCTAAGGTTGTTTGTCTGGATAGGGATGTATAGAGGACACTAATTTCGAAATAGTCGAATTTAAGTTTGTACAACACTCTTTTGGGTACATAGCGTGATTGTGTATGTATGTATTTAATTTGACCTATACCATTGATTATAGAAATATATGTTATTTACTCTTGTATGTATATAAATATATATATATATATATATATATATATATATATACAGTGTGGAAATTAAGAAAGGAATAAATTCAGTAATTTCGTTGATATTAATTTTTTTGGAAAAAAATCTCGAAGAGGTATAGAGATTTTAACTATAGCGAATATTTTCAGCATATTTTCAGTTTCTTATGTCATTTGTTTTTTATGTTATGACGTCAGCGACTTTTTTTTTTAAATGACAATCTATATTTTTTATTATTAATTTTGGTAGTACTTTTTATTCCGTTTCGAACCGCGTATAAAATTTTCAATATGTTATATTTGAAAAAAATTAAGAAAATAGTCCAAGTATTAAAAAAATTAGAAAATTAGTAGAAAAATGAACCTAGTTATCGGTGTATAAAACAAAAAACATAGCTATAACTGTCAGAATTATACAATTTGTAAATGTCACAATAAAATAAGTAATATTATTTTGTTTTTCGCTCAATTGTACCATTTTTATTAATAAAATAGTTTTTCTAATTTAGCAAAATCAAAATAATAACACTTATTTTATTGTGACATTTATAAATTGTATAATTCTGACAGTTGTAGCTAATGTTTTTTGTTTTATACACCGATAACTAGATTCATTTTACCAATTTTATTAATTTTTAATACTTGAACGTTTAGACTATTTTTCTCAATTTTTTTTTCAAATGTAACATAATGAAAATGTTATACGCGGTTAGAAACGGAATAAAAAGTACTAACAAAATCAATAATAAAAAATATAGGTTGTCATTTTAAAAAAAAGTCGATGACGTCATAACTTGAAAAACAAATGACAAAGAAACTGAAAATAGGCTGAAAATGTTCGCTGTAGTCAAAATCGCTATACACCTTCGAGATTTTTTCCAAAAAAATTAATATCAACGGAATTATTAAATTTATTCTTTACTTAATTTCCACACTGTACTTGTTTAACAAATATATGTTATTTAAATATTATTTGTTTACTCAATGCTTATATCGGAAAGTGATATCAGTAGATATTTCTGCCTAGTGCATTTTTACTTTTTAGACAAACATTGAAAAGTCCCATAATCATTATTTTCACAAAATCAAATATGTAAAATATCTTTTTGGCTGACGTTGTATATTTTGAAAAATACTTTACAAAAAAATATTAGAACATTGCTAAAATAAAAAAAAAATTGAAAACCAATAGATACACAATACACGTTTATTTTTCTTAATGAAGAAATTTAACTAAAGTAAATTACGATGTAATAATGTCAGCATATTTCCTTGCCTGGCAAGAATTTGTTTCTTGTATTTTAAAATAAAATATTCCAACAAAATGTGATTTCATTTATGGATAATCCGGTATCCGGCTATCTGATATGGCCGAATATTTCTTATCTTTTAGTCCGTTGCATCACTAAACAAACTATTTCCAAGGGGCCATCTCTGTTTATAAGACTGTGAGTTTAAATTTTTTGGACGATGCATTTTTATTGCAATTTGACCGTAAAAATAGATTGAGTAGGCCTTAAGAAAAGTCTGTCGCATTCCAATTTCATACATTTTGCGATTTTTCAATGTTTAACACATTTGACTCTAGAAGAAATTATAGGTTCAAACAGGGTTAGACTGAATAAAAAATTAGGCCCAGGGAAAGTTCCAGGATAGGCTCATTAGCTGTGTTTTTTTTACCGAAAAACGCAGCTCAGATCGCAGCAAATATCAGTAACCTTGAAATAATAGCTGTTTTATTTATCGTCTCGTAACTGAGTTCGAAGTGAGTGAATTGCTTCCCCCCGTTACCGATACTGAGTTGCATATTTAGCTAGTGCTTAGCTGAGATTCAAGTGAGCGCACATGCGCGCAATTCAAATTTTCCTAGTTTAAGATTTGATAACGTGTTTGATACTGGTTGACATTTCTGATTGAATATTTTATTGTGAAGACAAAACAATAGATATATCCGGGGCGAGTTGCAATAAATTATCAACGCAAACAATCCAAATTCATCTAATATTTTAGGTTATATCATATATGTGGAACTTACGATTTTAAACGTCACTTTCAAATAAACTGTTTTATTTATCAATACAACTCAGCTCAGCTCAGCTCATTTACAAAGATTTACTGATCTGAGTGGAATGTAAAAAAGAAACACAGCTAATATTATTTATATACGTTATATTTCTATATTTCAATAAACATTGTAAATGACATTAGAGAAAAATAAAGATGACTCGTAAATATAACACATATAAAATTAAATATAATTTTTTATTTAAATCTAATTTAAAAGACTATATAATAAATGTCTCTTTTCGTAAATTTTAATTTTGTCTAATTTTGTTCAACATATCCTTGCATGACATGAGCATGAAAGCCCCACGAAATTATCCTGACTTAAAAAATTTCGCAATCTATTTAAAACGTAGTTTAATTTAGAAAATATTCGTTCGAATGATACTTGAGTGGAAGATATAATGTTAGCACTAATTTATAAGCAATAAATAAATTTAGTTATTTTCAACTTTATTCATGCGTTCCTAATACCAAGTGGACTTCTCAGACATCGTTGTGAGTCAGTAGAATGTAAAAATGCAAATACTTGTTAAAAAATAATTCATAGATAGCACTACTAGTATTCAGATTACAGTTTTCTTTTTTATCGACAGCACAATTCGATTTGCAAATAGTTCAAACATTACCATATAGATGACACTGTATGATCATTGTTTGAAATAGTTGGCCAGTTGAATGTTGTGTTATAAATTTTCAAATACATATTGATTTTTATAGTAATTAAAAAACATTATTTTACATACAACATTTAGATTTGATTTTAAATAATAATCATGTAAAAAAAGTAACAAATTATATTTAAAGTAATTGTTTACAATGACGGTTCTGTAGGTAAAGTTAATTCAACTTTATTGACCTTAGCTGCAGAATGATTACTTATCTTTCTATTTTTTTTTTCTAATATATAAATTTTATTTAGACAAATAGCTAGAACCTAGATCAAGTAGCAGTTAAGGAAAAAGTTGTAAAATTAAATAAGCAGCTATTTATTCTTCTTCTTATACTAGTAATTTTACACAAAATTCATCTGGCCAACTGGATTCGTGTCAGATTTTTATAAGTTAACCTCTAATACTATCAATTACAATATTTTTATATATTATTTTTTATAAGAAGCTTTTTTTGCTAGAAAATTTAATTTTAATCATGAATATGTTTATGCACCATTGTCAATTATGTGTAAGTGACAAAAATGTATTGTTCACTATACTTGATCTGGATTCAGATGGCAAACGTTTCGTAGATAAATTGGAAGCAATTATGCCAGAAATTGTAAGAATGAAATTATTTGTTTTAATTGTAATATACATTATTGTATCCTAATCTTTTACTTTTTTTATTTTAGGTAGATTGCAGGATCAAATTGCCGAATGGTATTTGTACAATCTGCGCTGTTCAGTTGAATGAAGCTTATAAATTTATAAAACAATGTTTCAATTCTCAAATAATATTAAAACAATATTTAAATGAAGAACTTTGTCGACTATGTGCTGGTGGTGATAATATAACATTTACTTTAACTACAATGGATTCGGATAATGTATTGTTATCATACAAATTGGAAGCTATTGCATCGGAAATTGTAAGTAAAATACTAGCTTTAACCAGGTCCACGAAACGAAATTATATGCTTAGAAATGGATAAGTAATCATTTATTTATTGTATGTTCCATAATTTTTGAGAACAGACAAATTTAACTTAACCTAATTTAGAGTATTTCAAATTTTAATACGTTTGTTGGCTTTGTTTAATTAAAACTTATGTTAAATACATGTACATTTACAATAAAAATTACATAAAACAATTATTATTTTATTAGGTTTACTTATAATAAGTTTATTAATTATTATAATATGTTTTCGCTAAACTAAAATTTGTTTCTGCAAGAGTAGTTGGGAATAGCTATTATGAGAAAAATATTGTTGTCTGTTTTCAGGCTGGTAAAAATTTCGTTTTGTATTTTTAATTATTTGTTACTTCATAACCAAGTAACGGACGTATTCACACAGCTTGTAGTGGGATTTAGATCTCACAAATAAATCAAATATTAGTAAAATATTATAGGGACTAGGTGTTATTAGTAGAAATGTATTTCTTTATTAAGATCCCTTGAATCCGGAGATTGGAATGTACTGAGAAGTTATCGAATTGTATTTGCTCAATTTGCTCTGTTCGATTAAATGAAACGTATAAATTTGTAGAAAAATGTTTTAAATCGCAAGAAATTTTCAAGCGATATGCAAAACAACAATCGCAAAATAGTGAAGTTATGAAAAACGAAATTAAAAATGAAAGCGAAATTAAAGAAGAGAATATTGATGAAGAATACATTGAACTAAATTTGGAAACTGATGTAAATATTAAAGTTGAAGAAAGTTTAGAATCACAAAGTAATACAAATTTTGATACTGCTTGTATGAAACAAGAAGCTACTAATGAAGAGAACATTGAAGTAGATTTGAAAAATGATACGAATATTAAATTTGAAGATAGTTTGAAATCCGAATTTTTAGATGTACATTCAGAATTAATAATTAAGGAAGAATATTCTAATTTTGAGAATGAAACCAATATAAAACGTTCTCAAGTTACTAGAGATTCGAAGAAAAATAATATTTTCAGTCCGAAAGAAAATGGTGAATCTGTAAAGAAAAGAAAATCTCATAAATGTACATTATGTGAGAATTCTTTTACTGATAGTGGAAAATTATGGAAACATATCCGTTCTCATACAAATGAGAAACGTTATAAGTGCAAAATAAGTAAAAAAGCATTTACTCAAAATGGATATTTAAAAGCTCATATTCATATACATACAAATGAGAGTCCTTATAAATACGAAATATGTGAAAAACAATTTACTCGTAGTGGCGCTTTAAAATTGCATATACGTATACATACAAATGAGAGACCTTATAAATGCGAAATATGTGAAAAACAATTTACTCGTAGTGGCGCTTTAAAATCGCATATTCTTATACATACAAATGAGAGACCTTATAAATGCGAAATATGTGACAAAGCATTTACTAGAAATGGACATTTAAAAGATCATATCCGTTCACATACAAATGAGAGACCTTACAAATGCGAAATATGTGAGAGAACTTTTACTCAAAGTGGTCACATGAAAAGACATACCCGTTCTCATACAAAGGAAATCAGTGAAATCAGTGTTATGTTTTAGCGCAGACCTAGTAGTTCTGAACTAAACTACATGTGAGCTTATAGGAATACATTGCAAATTGAAAAAATTTCAAAATTCAATAGCAAATTTTGTTTTATCGCAGCCAAAGTCTGACCTAACCAAGGTTTCTTAACTAAAATTCACTTATGATTTAAGACACTTATCAGTTTTTATGTAAGAAACTTCAAATTTATAATATGTAAATAAGCAGTTTGTAACATAAAATTAGTATTATTTTGAAGACATGTATTAAATGTACTAAAAAGAACATTTATTTTAGACACATCAGAAGAAAAATTAGCGAAAACCAAGAAGAAGGTAATTTCATCTTATCAATTTGTAAAATTATATTTCTGTCTTATACTATTCTAAATGTTTCCAAATAATTATACAAGTCTTATTTTGTATAATCATAATTTATTTTTAATAAATATTTAACACAACAAAACAACTTAAAACTGTCACAAAAAAAGATACGCTACTAAAGATAACCAATAACTGTTTAGCATATATACAAAGTAAATAGAAATATCAGAAATGATTTCGAACAGCATTTAAATTGTTATCACTGCACAGGCGTAACTGAAAATTTATTTAGACATACAGGCAATTTGAAAGGTCAAGTTTTTGCGCTGTGCTAAATTATGAAACTGAAACTAAATCGTAAAACTGTTTTGGCAGTCTGAATGAAGTTTTATTTTAAATACAATTCGTCAGTATCTGGTTTTACATGATTATTATTTTAAATTTAATTAAAATGTTAAGTCTTATTCAGACTGCCCTTTTAGTTTTACGCAGAAGTACAAGAATTTGACCAATCCAAATACTTGACATTTTTTAGGTTTTTACACCAAGTGTTTGGATTGGTCAAATTCTTGTGTTTGTGCGTAAAACTAAAACGGCAGTCTGAATTAGACTTTATGTACAATAATGATTTCTAATTTCTATAAAAATCATCATGTATTTGATAATTTGTAATACACTATGAAATGACAATAAACCTTTTTTATGCGTTCCTAATATAAATTGAAATTTTTAGTCTTCATTGTGACAAGAAGATAATAAAATAGTTTGTTGATATATTTTAATGTAACGATGACGGCATTTACCCAAATTAATTTTATATATTTTTCATTTTATATTAATTTTATTATTATTAAATATGTAAACTATATTAAATATTATTTATAATAAAATTCAAATTAATAAATAAATCAATATTATTATGTAATATGCGTTTACCAATTGTTTATTTAATAATATGAATAAAATGTTTTTTCTTCAAGCGTATCATAAGAGTTTGTACTGGGTGTCCAATTTTCAGCTTTTCAGCAGAATATCTCTAAATGAAACACCTATTTTTTTATTGCAAAATCGGAAAGAGCATAAAAAAACTATGTAAACATTTAAAGATCTAACATTCCCATAAAATGAAAAACTCACTTTCACTAGTAATATCAAACAAAATAAAAAAAATTATATTTCGAAAATCATATGGCAACATTATAAAATTTAATTTTGATGTAAATGGTACCTAGTAAAATACTAAATAAAACTGTTATGTCATTGGAGAAAATTCATTTAGGAGAATTAAAACCAATCCTATTAAAACATTCTTATTCGCATGCTAATAATATTGATATTGTAAAATTGGTAATAATTATACTAATTTGTATTTTTATTAGAATAATTAAAATTTGTAAAAAGAAGTATGATAGGCAAACAAATGAAAATATACAATAAGAAATAGTTTCATCTGGCGCGGGTGGAATTATTTGTATAATGTTACCGCCCGAGGCATTAGAGATCTTACGTTACACACTTATCATATTTCTTTATGAGAAACTATCGCGTTCTCACACTATGTAGAGAAGTTAGAATTTATCTGCTCGTCTATTTGTACAGACGTATATATTTGTCGTTCTTGTAAAATTTTAATACAAATTTTGAAATATAATTTCCTCGATCGATTATTTATTTTTATGTAACTTATTATTGGCTTATTTAATAAAAGGTCAAATATGTGAATTTGTTTTATTTGTAGCCATAACTTTTCATTCATTTATAACAAAAATTAATTTAACATTTTTTACATACTGTAACAAAACTGAGAATGCATAAGTAATTATGCTTGCATGTGTGTGTGAGTGCACATGTGTGTGTGTGTGTATACGTGCAGTGAGGCACGCTATTAGATCGTGTTTATGCGATGACGTAATGTCGGTGTGAGCTGTGTGTATGTATGTGTGGAAAGTTCTGGTTAGGCTTCTAGAAAAGACCAGAGCATTCGCGTAGGTTTGGTTGCAGGGTATATAGGCTCTTCAAAACACACGCCAGGGCAGTCATCATAAGTTAGTCGATCTGGTGAGATCGTGTAGTCGGTCCGGGGGGCCGAAAGGTGATGGCTCAGTGAGTTATCGTCAGAGAGCGATCCTAGTTGGGTTAATTGGCGATAGCTCGGTTAAATAAATAAATAGTGTGATATAAATATGTGGAAATAAATGTGCGCAAGTATAAGTGAATATGGTGTTAGTTTATAAGTTGTGTTAATGTCAGTCTGATAATTGTAAGATTAATTATAAGTAATGTAAATAGTGTAATTGTTTGTTTAGCTTCGCTCGGCTAACCATTGTTGTTGTACAGTTAATGTTATTTAGTGTTTAAGTATTGTTGTAAATAAATGCTAGTCAAAAATACAATCGCAAATATTGTGGTAATTATTTTAATACATTTCCAATACTGTTCGAACAGCCCCGACACGAATTCAAATTCACGTTGCACTGGTGTCAGGTGTGAGGGGTATGTTTTGAGCAGTATTGGAATAAAGGCGAGTATTTGCGATTGTTGAACAATGTAAGCTCGATTTACTGATGGTTGTAATTTCAGTTGAATAATAGTTTGAATATTGTATAAATGATTTTTATCAGTAAGTCGAGTATTTTGTTATGTGTGTATATAGTTTTAAGTTAGTATCTACACTGTGATAGGAATGATCGGACTGGCATTGTTATGTGTGTGCTTGCAACTGGTATTGTTGCGAAAATGTTAGTGACAGTGATAATTATGCCAAGAAGGATGAAGAATGAAAACATCAGAGAGACAGTGCTGCGGTTGAAACAAGTTCCAATGATGGCTGAGTACAGTGGTTCCACAACTTGGAATGAAGTGGGCTGATGGGCAACGAGGCGATGACGTGGTCGTTCATGGAACACAACGGACTGGATGGATCGGAGTGGAGGTTGGTCGATGTATGCTTGGGGCATGCGGTGTAGACATCCTCACTCAAATTCTTCGATCTATACACAACGAAAGTGTTCTGGTTGTTCGAGGATTGATGAGTTATCGGTCGTTGAAGATCTGGATGCTGGTCAGATAGTTGTAAAAGATTGTGGAAAAGAGAGGCACTGTAGTCATTGGAAGCAAGTAGATGTTTCGGTTGAAATATCTGAAGCAGCAGCTGTGATTTCTTGGGCAAGATGCTGTCACTACGCGATCAGAATGTTATGATCGCGGCGTATGGATGAAGATAGTATTCTGGGTTCTTGCCGGCATCTAACATCACGCCGGTCGGCAAGTGGATGTCCGTGGTTGGCTGTCACTAGCCAACGAAGAACTTGGCGGTGAAGATTGCAAGCAGTAGAAGATGAGAAAGCACTACGGAGTATTCAGGACGGATTCTCGAGAAAGGATTGTGTCATGATGCGGAGGGGTCCGAGGCAGGTTACGGGCTGAGAGGACTGAAGTGGAGCAGGTTGAGGGTATGCTGGGCGCATGCCGGGTGTAGATCTGCTCAGGAAAATTCTTCAGTCAGTAATTGTTCGTAACGGAAAGGCCAGGGAGTACCACTCTCGATAAAGGACGGCATCATGGTACTGATAGTCCGAGGCAAGGTTGTGGATCGGATTGGTCAACTGGAGAACGTCAAGTACATGCTGGGGCATGTCGGAATTGGCGAGTTGAGGTCCGACCGCAACGGTGGAAGCCAGAGAAGCCGCTGGACTGGTGGCTGGTCCTGAAGATAGTGCTGCAGGAGAACCAGCATGCGGAGATTTTTGCGGACACCCGAAATATCCTCCTATGATGGAGCAAGCGTGTTCCGGGACGGAACAGTCTTAAGAAGGAGGCAGTGTAACAAAACTGAGAATGCATAAGTAATTATGCTTGCATGTGTGTGTGAGTGCACATGTGTGTGTGTGTGTATACGTGCAGTGAGGCACGCTATTAGATCGTGTTTATGCGATGACGTAATGTCGGTGTGAGCTGTGTGTATGTATGTGTGGAAAGTTCTGGTTAGGCTTCTAGAAAAGACCAGAGCATTCGCGTAGGTTTGGTTGCAGGGTATATAGGCTCTTCAAAACACACGCCAGGGCAGTCATCATAAGTTAGTCGATCTGGTGAGATCGTGTAGTCGGTCCGGGGGGCCGAAAGGTGATGGCTCAGTGAGTTATCGTCAGAGAGCGATCCTAGTTGGGTTAATTGGCGATAGCTCGGTTAAATAAATAAATAGTGTGATATAAATATGTGGAAATAAATGTGCGCAAGTATAAGTGAATATGGTGTTAGTTTATAAGTTGTGTTAATGTCAGTCTGATAATTGTAAGATTAATTATAAGTAATGTAAATAGTGTAATTGTTTGTTTAGCTTCGCTCGGCTAACCATTGTTGTTGTACAGTTAATGTTATTTAGTGTTTAAGTATTGTTGTAAATAAATGCTAGTCAATATACAATCGCAAATAAGGTGGTGTTTATTTTAATACATTTCCAATGCTGTTCAAACAGCCCCGACACGAATTCAAATTTACGTTACAATACAAAAAAATTAAACATAACTTTTCAACAACATAGGAAAAATAGCATTACACCAAAATAGTTCACATTTTTCAATTAAATCTAAACAATAATTTTTATCAAATTGAACCTGCACGCAATCGTAACTTTTATTTCTTGTAAAATTTGTATTTGCTACACAAAATAGACATTTCTGTTTATTTAATAAAAATATTGCATCTGCGCTTAAAATATTTTCCTTATTTTTCCAGTTGCATCAATATAATTTAAATGCTAATTATATAAAATTATATGCAAATATATTTACAAAATATAGTAGGTACAGACAGGGTTAGACTGGCCCACCGGGGCACCGGGCTTTCCCCGGTGGGCCGTTATCATTATGGACCTTGTCAAGAAATTTAGTTTTACAAAAATTTAAGAACAGATTATCCCAAAAACAACAATATGTATTGAATCCCGATATATATATATATATATATATATATATATATATATATATATATATATACAGGATGTAACAGAATAACTATTCCTAATTTTAACTGGAGTATCCTGGGCTCAGAATATGAAGATTTAATGCAAATCACTGAGATAAAATGTGGCTCCTTACTGAGCTACAGGGTGTTTTATATAAAAATTTAAAAACGATTTTTGCCCAGTACTTTAAAACTATTTGACGTATCCTTATCATACTTGGCAGGAAATGTAGGTACCGTACACCATACTAAATTATGTTAAATAAAAGTTTCTGGCTACTGCCAGTGGCGTACAACAGGGGCAAGTGAAAGGTTGATCCTTCCTAAATTCTACGCCACTGGCGGAATTGTCATTTTAGTACAATTTTTCGATTCTCCATTACTTGCTGTGTAAAAAACATACTCTTCCTTTGTAACGATAAAGTCACTGTTTTTCGAGATATTTAAAGTTAAACATAAGCTGCACCCTTGGGATTTTTTCAAAATTTGCTCAAAAAAATCTGAAAAAATTCAGTAAAATAGAAAAAAAAATTAGCTACATAATATCTAAATAACTTTTTCTCTAACTCATTCTGGTTTGGCTGGAAAAATTATTGAAAATTAATATTTTTTGCATAAATAAATAACGAAAAAATCATTATATATATATATATATATATATATATATATATATATATTATTTATTTGTTAATTTTGTTAAAATTTATAAATAAATAATATTGGTTATTGTTAAAAAAATTTGTTAAATTTTAAATATTTAAAAAAAAAAATTATTAATTAAAATTTGTTTTTCAATTTTTATTAATTTATAGAAAAAAAAATGGTAAAAATTAATTAGTATTATTTTAATTAGTTATTAGGTTTGTTAATTTTCTTTTGTGAAAACAGGTGAATTTTTGTACAAATTTTGATTTTTGAAAATAAATGATTTTTGAAAATATATATATAATTTGTTTTTTATTTAATTTTATTTTTTATAATATTTTTCAAAAGGTTGTGCCAATTTTTCACAAGGTTTTAACAATTTTAATAAAAAAAAAATTTTTGGCTAAATTATCAAACACCCAGTATTTAACACAAATAATTACAAATTATTATAACGTTTTTATTTTATATTAAAAAATTTTTGAAATCTTATAATTAAAGATTATTTTTTTCTGAAATGGTGTCATTGTAATAAATAAATAAATATATATATATATATATATATATATATATATATATATATATGTAAGTTTGACGTCTTCGTAAACTTAGTTGCCTAGTTGTTGGCAACATTAATTCGTAAAGGTGGCTGAGAAACACTCACTACAAACAGCTGAGTATAAACAGATTCTATTCGTTTATGAACTGTCATACGAAATACAATCATTGTATTTTTGTAAATACATTTAGAACGAAATACCAACAATTGTGTTGATTCAGGTGCTGTACTTTGTATATTATATTGTATATATTTGTATTGTAATATTTTGTTATTTTATGTGTTCAATTACAGTAATTACTTGCTGCAACTACACGTGTTGGTTCATTTCTCCACCTTTCCTCAATTTTATTAAGTCTCTGATTGCGAGACTTATAAATCAACACAATATGGAAGATATTAAGGCAAGATTCCACTTCGCATCAGAGCCAACAGATGCCAGAACTAACTACAACGGTTAAAGTCAAAACAATCCAGTTGGTGGGACAACCAGAAATTTTTCAATTTCCACAAGATCTGCAAACGAGTGCTCTACACCCTCAACTTTTTGAAAATGCAGTGACAAAGGGACTCGTCAAAAGTTTGAAGACACGCAACAAATTCCGAAATGTGGTCATAACTTTAGCGGAAGGAAAATTGAAGGAAATTTATTTAGATGACGAAGGTAATGTTGTTTTTAATGGATATTATTTAGAAGCGATTCAAACTGGTTCCCCTATTTCATTGCAAAATCCTACTCCTGAAATTCAGTCACATGAAAAACAAATCCATTCCATTTCGAAAAACATGATACTAGAAAAATTTAATGCTGAGTCGTGGTTAGAACTTTTTGTAACAGAATGTAAAAGGTTCGAGATAAAAGAAAACAGATTTTCAGAAGTTTTGAGATTATTCTTAGAAGGTTCAGCTTTGGATTGGTTTTCAATATTTTTAAAAATAAATTCATTATCATATGCCTGGGAATTCTGGAATAATTCTTTTGTAGACACGTTCGGACAAAAATCGTGGTCCGAAATCGAGTATGCTTACACTTTTAAGTATTTAAATGGATCTTTTGTGGACTTTGCTTTAAAAAAGAGAAAAAAGTTAATAGATGTGGATCCGAATTTAACTATTAACTATCAAATAAACTTGATAGTGATAGCTCTACCTAATTTTGTTAGATCTCGGTTAAATAAAAAAAGTTTAACAAACGTAGAAGATTTAATGTCAACGCTTAAACAAATTGAACCTTTGAGAAGCAAGTATAATTACAAATTAAGTGAAAGAACTGACAATAAACTCAAAACCCAAAACAAATACGCTCCGTGTTCGTTCTGCGATAATTTAGGTTTCCCTAATAGATTTCATCCAGAACAATTATGTCGCACGAAAATTGCATTTCTTAAAGTAAATAAAAACGACAAAATTAAAGTAGCAAATAATATAGAAATTCAAGACGCGATTGCTTGTACAAAAGAAGCAAAAAACGATTAGTGACCCCACTTATAAAATTGAAAATTTTGATAAATAATAAAACAGCCATCGGTCTTTATGATTCGGGGACCAATATATCTCCAATAAATTATAATTTTTGGAAAAAACAAAATTTTAATAAAAATATAAGTGGGGATAGCAATATAGAGACGATTTCAGGAATTTCAAAAGCAGCAGGTGTGATTAATTTATCAGTAACAATTTTTAACATAACGAAACCATTTACATTTTTCATAATAAAAAGCGAGTCATTTAGAGATGATGTATTGTTAGGTTTAGACTGTATAAAAGAATTCAAACTTTGTCAAGATGAAAATTTGAAAATATGGCAAAAAAATGATGTAGATATAAAACAAATAAATGATGATTCCAGAACGAAAACAAATATAATAAATAATATAAATTTTGATAATAATAGTTTGAAATACTTATTGACTAAATATAAAAATTTTTTTGCAAAGGAAAAATTTGATATTGGCATAGTAAAAAATTATGAAGCGACGATAAAACTGACCGAAAATAAATATATAGCGAGAAAACCGTATAAATGTTCGATTCAAGATAAAATAGAGATTGAAAGCCAGATCAAACAATTATTAAAGGCGGGGTTGATTGAGGAATCATGCAGTCCATACGCTGCGCCGGTTACATTAGCATACAAAAAGGAAGAAGCGAGAAAATCTCGCTTATGTATCGATTATAGAGAACTAAACAAAATAGTGGTCCCGGAAAGCCAACCTTTTCCAAGAATCGAAGATTTGACGTTACGAGCGAGAAATTGTCAATATTTCACAAAGCTAGATGTGAATTCGGCGTTTTGGTCGATCCCGTTACGTAACAAAGACAAATACAAAACTGCGTTTGTAACTCATCATGGGCATTGGCAATGGTGTTGTTTACCATTTGGACTAAAATCTTCGCCGGCAATATTTCAACGAATATTGTCCAGCGTAATAAGGAAAAATAATTTAGCGTCTTTCACAGTAAATTACATTGATGATATTTTGATTTATTCAGAAAATTACTGTGATCATGTACAACACATTGAACAAGAACATGGATACAAATTAAATTTAGCAAAGTGTGTTTTTGCACAAAATAAAATAACATATTTAGGCCACGAAATAGGAAATAATTGTGTGAAACTCTTAAATGATAATGTAATTGCTATTAAAGATTTTCCAACACCAAGGACGAGGAAACATATTAGACAATTCCTGGGAAAAATAAATTTTTATTTGGAATATATTCCTAGATCAAGTATAATATTGGAACCATTTCATAATCTATGGAGAAAAAATGTAGAATTTAATTGGTCGAAAATTTGCCAATAATAATAATAAAATAAAAGATTATTTAAGTTTAGAACCGCTTTTAGCAATTTTCGATCCAGCCATCCCGATTTATATTTATACGGACGCTTGTCTACAAGTGGTGGGTTCAATACTAAAACAACGCCAAATAGATGGAATGTTAAAACCAGTATTTTTCTTTTCGCGCAAACTAACAGAATCACAAAAGACAAAAAGAGCAATCTATATTGAATGTCTTGCTATAAAAGAGGCTATTTTATATTGGCAGTATTATTTAATAGGGCAAAAATTTACGGTTTTCACAGATCACAAACCGATGGAAAATTTCAATATTAAAAAATGTAATGATCCAGAATTGAGACAAATTTTAAATTACCTGTCTCAATTTGATTTCGAAATAATATATAACCCGGGTAAAACTGATTTGGAGGCAGATTGTTTATCACGAAACCCAGTATTAAAAGAAGACAATAAAGAAGATGAAACATCAAGAATAAAAATAATAAATTTTCTAAAATTAGATGAAATAGTTAGTAATCAAAAACAATTGAAGCTTGATAATAACTATGAAATTGAAATTAAATTGAAATAATATAATTTATAGAACATTAAATAATAAGAGGAAAATATGGTTAACTGAAGAATTTGGTATTGAATTAATCAAAAATATACATAATAAACAGGGACATATAGGAAGAAAACAATGAACTCTAACAATTACTCATAAATTTTATTTCAAAAATATGCATAAACACATAAAAACGCAATGTCGCTCCTGCGAAACTTGTATTAAATAATATTCTCGCAAAGCGAGAATGGAGCTAGTCGAATGTGGTTTGATTTTATAAGCTAATTTTTCGACTAACCAAAATACAAGATTAGAAGTATATGGGTAAACCCATATATAGACCACTTTGACATTATCACATAACTGATAAGATAGAGGGATAAAAATTTTTTTTATCGAAAGTTGGCAACATTGTATTTTGCTAATATATAATATTATAGGCGCTAAGGGTATCTTCTGTAAAAATTTCATTAAAATCGGATACATAATGCGGGCATAACAAATTAGTAGAAAATTATTATTTTTTTTTTCGGAAAGTTGGCAACATCGTAGTTTAATAAAATTATAATTTATGTGGGGACTAGGAGAAACTTTTCTGAAAATTTGATTAAAATCGGATAAATAATGTAGCCACAATAAATTTTTAATATTTTAGTAATTTTTTTCTGAATATGTTGGCAACACTGTATTTTGTTAAAATTGCTTAATTTATGCGGGCACCAGGAGAATCTTTAGTGAAAATTTGATTAAAATTGGTTAAATAACGTGGTCATAATAAATTTTTAAAAATTGTAGTAATTTTTTTCTCAGAAAGTTGGCAGCACTGTACTTTGTTGAAATTATCTAATTTATATGGATACCAGAAAAATCTTTTGTGAAAATTTGAACAAAATCGGTTAAACAACATGGCCGTAATAAATTTTTAAAAATTTTAGTAATTCTTTTCTCGGAAAGTTGGCAACACTGCGGTCTGAAAATTGAACTTAATTTTTTATTTGGTATGAACTATCTAATTGCCAGGTTTCAGCTTTCTACGAGCTTTCCTTCATACTTATAATTAACACTCGTATTAAAAAATTTAGTAATTTTTTTCTCGGAAAGTTGGCAACACTGCGGTCTGAAAATTGAACTTAATTTTTTATTTGGTATGAACTATCTAATTGCCAAGTTTCAGCTTTCTACGAGCTTTTCTTCATACTTATAATTAACACTCGTATTAAAAATTTTAGTAATTTTTTTCTCGGAAAGTTGGCAACACTGCGGTCTGAAAATTGAACTTAATTTTTTATTTGGTATGAACTATCTAATTGCCAAGTTTCAGCTTTCTACGAGCTTTCCTTCATACTTATAATAAACACTCGTATTAAAAATTTTAGTAATTTTTTTCTCGGAAAGTTGGCAACACTACGGTCTGAAAATTGAACTTAATTTTTTATTTGGTATGAACTATCTAATTGCCAAGTTTCAGCTTTCTACGAGCTTTCCTTCATACTTATAATTAACACTCGTATTAAAAATTTTAGTAATTTTTTTCTCGGAAAGTTGGCAACACTGCGGTCTGAAAATTGAACTTAATTTTTTATTTGGTATGAACTATCTAATTGCCAAGTTTCAGCTTTCTACGAGCTCTCCTTTATACTTATAATTAACACTCATATTTATCTTATTTTTTGGACACGGCCGGCCAGCCAGCCAGCCAGCCAGCCAGCCAGCCGTATTGACGATTTTATAAGCTAGTCTTTTCGACTAGCTAAAATAAAACTAGAATTGGTAACTTCAAAGCTCCATTATCACAACTAGGTCCAGCTTCTGAACCATTCGAAATTATTTTTGCATTAGACACAATAGGAGGCTTTGCAGGGAAGAAAACGTTCAAAAAGATATCTACACTTGCTGATATACAGTGTGATTAATGCATGAGGTATTATGTAGGAATTTATTTTACAAATTATTTTTTTGACAAATCTACTTAAGCCAATTATTTGTTGATCACACTGTATATAGTTTTGAAAATTTATATAAAAATATATAATAAAATTTACAAATTAACACAATAAGATTATATGAAAAAACAAAACCGTATATTTCTTTGAGGAGTGCAAAAGTGAAATTGATATAATTATGTGAAAAAAAAAGTAGAAAACCTTAATAAATACATTTTACAAAATCCAAAATTAATATTAAATATCCAATTAATTGCTCTAATGAATTTCCGTTGTTTTCTTTCTTCAATTTTTCATCTAATCAATGGTTAATTGTCGAAAACTTCCATCTAACCCGAACAAATCATCATAGTTGGTTGGTTCGCCTGGACGTTTCGATTCATCAGCCTTTAAGCTTTCTTGTTCTTTGAACCAGGGGCCGTATTCTTCGAGTTTCTTTACCCACGCGTCTAAAAAAGAAAATGGTTCATTAATTAATTAATTAGTTAATTAATTAAGAAATTGATATAAAAAATTTATATTTTTTCTCCGAAAGTTGGCAACACTGTTGCAAAAATAGAATTATGTTTTGTAAAGCAGATTATTTTATGAGAATACAGATATGATATTCGTATACAAAAATTTTAGTAATTGTATACGAGTTTTTGATATTTGTAGGTGAATATTTGATATTCATATATAAATATTTGATATTCGTACACGAATATTTAATATTTGTATACTAAAATTTAGTAATTGTATATGAACATTTGATATTTGTAGGTGAATATTTAATATTCGTACACGAATTTTCGTATACGAATATTATATAAATATTATATGTAAGTATAAATAACTTACAATGCTTTAATAATTATTTAAATATAAATAATAAATATCCTAATATTTAATAATTGTATATTTGATTATTGTAAATGAATATTTAATATTCGTAAACAAATATTATATATATATATATATATATATATATATATATATATATTTAATATGTATGTATAAATAACTTACATTGCTTTAATAATTATGCAAATATAAATAATAAATGTGCAAACATTTAATAATTGTGAGCGAATATTTGATATTTGTAGATGAATATTGGATATTCGTACACAAATATTTTATATATAAACAGTCATAATCTTGTGAAAATTTACATAATCTTGTAAAAAAACAGTCATAATCTTGTAAAAAAACAGTCATAACTTTGTGAAAAACAGTCATAATCTTGTGAAACACTTAATAATCTTGTAAAAAACAGTCACAACCTTGTGATAAACAGTCATAATCTTGTGAAAAGCTTCATAATAATAACTTTGTAATTTTTATATCCAAGTAACTTTTTCTCTAACTCATTCTGGTTTGGCTGGAAAAATTATTGAAAATTATTTTTTATTTTCAATAATTTTTACAGCCAAATCAAAATGAGTTAGAGGAAAAAGTTACTTAGTTATTATGTAGCTAATTTTTTTTTTATTTTACTGAATTTTTTCAGATTATTTTGAGCAAATTTTGAAAAAATCCCAAGGGTGCAGCTTATGTCTAACTTTAAATATCTCGAAAAACAGTGACTTTATCGTTACAAAGGAAGAGTATGTTTTTTACACAGCAAGTATTGGGGAATCGAAAAATTGTGCTAAAATGACAATTCCGCCAGTGGCGTAGAATTTAGGATGGATCAATCACTCACTTGCCCCTGTTGTACGCCACTGGCAGTAGCCAGAAACTTTTATTTAACATAGTTTAGTATGGTGTACGGTACATACATTTCCTGCCAAGTATGATAAGGATACGTCAAATAGTTTTAAAGTACTGGGCAAAAATCGTTTTTAAATTTTTATATAAAACACCCTGTAGCTCAGTAAGGAGCCACATTTTATCTCAGTGATTTGCATTAAATCTTCATATTCTGAGCCCAGGATACTCCAGTTAAAATTAGGAATAGTTATTCTGTTACACCCTGTATATATATATATATATATATATATATATATATATATATATATATATATATAGTATAATTATAATAAACAACTTACAATGCAAGTCCATAATTTTGCCAGCCTTGCCACCATATTCGTCCGGTAGCATATCTTGTGGTACATGCTTATACAGCGACTCAAGCGTACTATGTATGAAAATACGGCTCTTTACTTTTTCCTTCAGGAAGGGCTTAACAAAGTTAACAATGGTGTCAATTAAGGGCGACACATTAATTACATGGACTTCTTTCAGTTTGACTGGATAGGCTTCCTGAAAATCATAATTAACAAGATTAGAAGTATATGGGTAAACCCATATAAAGACCACTTTGACATTTCTCGGATAGTTGGCAACACTGTATTTTAATAATATTATAATTTATGTGGGCACTAGGAGAAACTTTGAGCGAAAATTTCGATCAAAATCGAATAAATGATGTAGCCACAATGAATTTTGGCAACATTGTATTTTGTTAAAATTACATAAATTATATGAATACTAGGAGAATCTTTTGTGAAAATTTGAGAAAAATCGGTTGAATAACATGGCCATAATAAAATTTTTAAAACTTTAGTAATTTTTTTCTCGGAAAGTTGGCAACACTGAATATTAATAAAATTTTGTAATTAATGGGAGCATTAGGGAAATCTTTTCTGAAAATTTGATCAAAATCGGATAAATAACGTAGCCAATATGAATTTTTAAAAACTTTAGTAATTTTATTCTTGGAAAGTTGGCATTACTGGAAAAAAATAAAACCACATGACCATCTTGGGTACTAGACAAATTTATCCTGAAAATTTCAAAAAAATCGGTTGAACCATCTAGGAGGAGTTGCGGCCACAAAATTTTGACTTACGACTTACGACTTACGCACACACATACACCCACATAAACTAAGTTTCAGATTCGTCATCTAGAGGTTACATGAAGAATTTCTATATATATATTTTTTTTTTGAAAATGTTGCAGACACCGTACCAAACGCTATACCACTTTTTCCATGCAGTCAAAGTGGTAATTAATAATAATTAATTTTATATGTAATTCTACAAACACAAAAATTAGTTATACAACTTTTGGATAAAATTTTTAAAATTTCACTTAAAATCATGTAAAATCTTTAAAATTTCACTTAAAATCTTATAAAATCTTTAAAATTTTACTTAAAATCATATAAAATCTTTAAAATTTCATTTAAAATCATGTATAATTTTTAAAATTTTACTTAAAATCATATAAAATCTTTAAAATTTCACTTAAAATCATATAAAATTCTTACAATTCCGCTTAGAATCATGTTAAATCTTTAAAATTTCACATAAAATCATATAAAATCTTACTTAAAATCATGTAAAATCTTTAAAATTTTAGTTAAAATCTTATAAAATCTTTAAAATTTCACTTAAAATCATATAAAATCTTTAAAGTTTCACTTAAAATCATATAAAATCTTACTTAAAATCATGTAAAATCTTTAAAATTTCACTTAAAATTTTATAAAATCTTTAAAATTTCACTTAAAATCAAATAAAATCTTTAAAATTTCACTTAAAATCATATAAAATTCTTACAAATCCGCCTAGAATCATGTAAAATCTTTAAAATTTCACATAAAATCATATAAAATCTTACTTAAAATTATGTAAAATCTTTAAAATTTTACTTAAAATCTTATAAAATCTTTAAAATTTCACTTAAAATCATGTATAATTTTTAAAATTTCACTTAAAATCATATAAAATTCTTACAATTCCGCTTAGAATCATGTAAAATCTTTAAAATTTCACATAAAATCATATAACATCTTTAAAATCTTACTTAAAATCATGTAAAATCTTTAAAATTTCACTTAAAATCATATAAAATCTTTGAAATTTCACTTAAAATCATATAAAATTCCTACAATTTCACTTAGAATCATGTAAAATCTTTAAAATTTCACATAAAATCATATAAAATCTTTAAAATCTTACTTAAAATCATGTAAAATCAATATTAATTTAAATACAAAAAACACTAAAATTAATTATATAATTTTTGGATCATATCTTCTGCAATTCATCTTTTCTACGTAAATTTTTGAAAAAGTTATTAAATATAATATAAAGTGATTTATTTGTAAGGTTTGTACCAAAAGTTCACTACTTATTATCCAGATGACACACTCTGTATATTTTTCAAATTTTTTTATATTCTATAGTAATTCTACAAAATACAATTTAAGATAATTGTACAAATTAATTATAATTCTGTATCATTACAAAAGTTAGTCAAGTGCAAAAATGTATGTTTAACATTCTTATGTAAACTTGAAAAATATTTTTACAATCAAATAAAACTAAATTTACACGATTACAAGCATATGGGTAAACCCATATATAGATTTATTATCTTATTCAGGCTTAAAAAACATCTAATTTAGTTGTACTACTTTTGAATCAGAACTTGTACAATTCTACATACATACATACATACATATACAATCACGCTATGTACCCAAAACAGGGTGTGGCACAAACTCTTTTCATCATCTCGAAATTAGTCGCCTCCAAACATATTCCTATCCAAACAAGCAACTTTCGCTTTATCCACATTCATAATTCCACTCTCATAC
Organism: Clivina fossor; assembly: GCA_963966155.1. Taxonomy (NCBI): domain Eukaryota; kingdom Metazoa; phylum Arthropoda; class Insecta; order Coleoptera; family Carabidae; genus Clivina; species Clivina fossor. Next base: position 1,149,552 of record OZ014557.1, read on the forward strand.
ATGCTCTTTTATTCCTACTACTTGGAAACTTTTGCTGCAAGCAAGCCACTCTCTCAATCATACCACTCCAACTACTCAATTCTACAATTATTTCGATATTAATTTCGAAACAAAAACACTTAACTTAGTTATACAATTTTAGGGTCAAACTTTCTACTAAAGTTGGCAAAACTCTTCAAAAATAAAACTTACTTGAACACAGACTAGGAACTTTTTTATGTAACTAGGCGACACGTTGGCAAAATGCTTTGCGGTGGCAACACTGGCATCTAAGATGTATACGTCACCAGCGACACCTGTCGTCTCCTCCTTCAATCTTATATCACCTGCAATTAATTAATTAATTAACACTATGCTTTCATCATCAGTAAACACCAAAAAATTAATTAACACTATGCTTTCATCATCAGTAAGCACCAAAAATTGACAAAAATCCTTACCAATCATAAATAATCCTTTGATGGCAATTGATAAATCTGGTGTTGGAATATTGGAATCGTTGCCACGTAAAATTACAACTCGTCTACCTTCTGGTGTCAGGCCAGGAAGAGGTGGTATGGCTCTATATAATATCCAGAAAATCTTTTATAATTTATGAAACATTATACTGTCATCATCAGTAACAAAATTTAGTAATAGTATACAAATGTTTTGATATTTGTAGATAAATATTTGATATTCGTATATGAATATTTGATATTTGTACACAAAAATTTAGTAATTGTATATGAATGTTTGATATTTGTAGGTAAATATTTAATATTCGTACACGAATATTTAATATTTGTATACTAAAATTTAGTAATTGTATATGAATGTTTGATATTTGTAGGTGAATATTTAATATTCGTACACGAATTTTCGTATACATATATTATATAAATATTATATGTAAGTATAAATAACTTACAATGCTTTAATAATTATGCAAATATAAATAATAAATATGCAAATATTTAATAATTGTGTACGAATATTTAATATTTGTAGGTGAATATTGAATATTCGTACATAAATATTATCATCAGTATAAAAATGAATAAAATACTAAGTTTTTATAATCTATAGATATTCTATAAGCTCTATAATACTATAGAATAGTACAGAATAGCCCCCATAATTGCCAGCACTTACCCTAAATCAACCAATTCCCTTAATTCCTTATTATTAACATCTCTGTTGGCAAAAAATTCTGGTAAAGCTGTTCTCATGGTAAAATACATGTCCAATTTGCGTTTGGTTTTTTCCAAACTGAATTTGCAACCACGAAGAAAGGTTAAAATACATTGTTCATCTAGAAAAAAATATATAAATATCATATAATTGGTAAAACACTAAGTTTTCATCATCAGTAGCTAAATTTATAAGACATTATCAGCAGCAAATTAACAAAATTCAGTTGGATCAGACCTTGTAAAATTCATCTCTTCAATATTAATTTAAATACAAACAAAATAAAATTAGTTATATAACTTGAAAAAATATATATTATATAATTCGTAAAACACTAAGTTTTTATCATCAGTAGCAAAATTTATAAGACACTAAGCTTGCATTATCAGCAGCAAATTAACAAAATTAAGTTGGATCAGACCTTGTAAAATTCATCTCTTCAATATTAATTTAAATAGAAAAAAAACCTAAAATTAGTTATATAACTTTTTGATCAAACCTTGTACAAATCATCTTTTTTAAATTATTAATATATATCATATAATTGGTAAAACACTAAGTTTTCATCATCAGTAGCTAAATTTATGAAACACTAAGCTTGCAAATTAACAAAATTAAGTTGGATCAGACCTTGTAAAATTCATCTCTTCAATATTAATTTAAATAGAAAAAAAAACTAAAATTAGTTATATAACTTTTTAAATTATTAATATTTATCCTTCGGCTAATGTAATATCACCTTTGTATGAGTAATTAGAGTTATTACTCAATTTCTTATAAATCCAATTTTTGTTCTTTACATATTATAATAATAATTCGAGAACTGTTTTGAAATTTAAATAAATAAATTATATAACTATATTGTTAACTATTGATTAACCTCAGATTAATCAATATTTAAATTTATATTTTAATATTATATATATATATATATATTAGGGTGGACCCTCAAAATGATCCCAAATTAAAAAAAAAAAATTGTAGTAAAATTTTTTCCTCGTAATATTAAGGTTTAAGGGTGCCGAAATGCACTTTTCTACTTTTTATTTACATTTTTTGGACAAATTTTTTTTTGGTTATTTTTTATGGTGTGCCATTAAAAAATACATTTAGTCCTAAATTTTTACCCTCCTACCACCAACCCCTACTTTTTAATAGCATTTTATATTTTTTAACCCCGGTCGATAGCTGATCAATGGGGTTCCGTTTAGCCAAACTCAATAAAATAAAAATAAATAAATAAATAAATAAATTTGTAACTTTGAGAAGTTGTTGAGTACACTCCCGCAAAGGATTCTAGGGCCCTGGGTGGCGTACCCCCCCCCCCCCGGGGGGGGGGCCAGGAAAAATATAGAAAAGTGTGAAAGAAATTGATTCCAAATAAATTGAAAATAATTATAATATAAAAAATGTAATTGATTTTTTTTGTAATACAAAAAAAATTCATAAAAAATTTAATATACAAATTAAAATAAAGGCAAGACAACGTTTGCCGGGCCAGCTTTTCAATCTTTTGAGCGATAGTTTGATCATCTTTAAATCTGTTCAGAATAATATCAGAATCATTACCACACATTATCGGGTAATTATAGACTGTATTCCACCACTGTGTGGATTTTTTAAACCTCCTATTGCCTCGAAAAGAAATGAAGTCCCAAAATGTGTAAAAATCCGATTTTATGTAAATAAAAAGTAGAAAAGTGCATTTCGGCACCCTTAAACCTTAATATTACGCGGAAAAAATTTTACTACAAGTTTTTTTTTTTAATTTGGGATCATTTTGAGGGGCGGCCCGGTTAAAATTCGACTTCACCCCATTTAAGGTCCACCCTAATATATATATATATATATATATATATATATATATATATATATATATATATATATATATATATACGAAATAAATAGTTACGCTCTGGTTATTTTCTTTATTTTTTTTTATAAAATTACCGAATCATACATTTAAGAATTTCTTTTTTTGTTTAAAAAAAAACTGTAAGAATTTTATTGTAACAAGATTAGAAGTATATGGGTAACCCCATATATAGACCACTTTGACATTTCTCTGTATTTTAATAGTATTACAATTTATGTGGGCACTAGGTAAAACTTTTCTGAAAATTTGATCAAAATCGAATAAATAATGTAGCCACAATGAATTTTTATAAAAATTTTGTGATTTTTTTCTTCGATAAGTTGGCAACACTGTTTTTTTGTTAAAATTGTATAATTTATTTAGGCACTAGGCGAAGCTTTTATGAAAATTTGATTAAAATCGATTAAATAAAGTGCTCATAATAAATGTTTTAGAATTTTAGTAATTTTTTTCTCGGAAAATTGGCAACACTGAATTTTGTTAAAATTACATAAATTATATGAATACTAGGAGAATCTTTTGTGAAAATTTGAGTAAAATCGGTTAAATAACATGGCCATAATAAATTTCTAAAAACTTTAGTATTTTTTTTCTCGGAAAGTTGGCAACACTGGATATTAATAAAATTATATAATTAATGGGAGCATTAGGGATATCTTTTTTAAAAATTTGATTAAAATCGGATAAATAACATAGCCAATATGAATTTTTAAAAATAAAATTAAGAAATTCTTTGTATAAAAAATTATTTTTCAAAATTTTTGAAAATGTTCTATAATAGATGAATTATTTATTAACTAACATTTTTATTTATTTTATATAAAATTTGTTGAAATCAAAATTGTTAGCGCCAGTTTGCATAGAATGAACAAAAGGGCCAGTTGCATAAAACAGAGAAAAGTGCCAGTCGCATAAAATAAATTTTGAAAAAGAAATATCTTCTCAATTATAAATTAAACTTACTCCATTTTTTAAAATGTTCTATAACAAATTAATTAATTAATAAACTAACATTTTTATTTATTTTATATAAAATTTGTTGAAATCACAATTCTCAGCGCCAGTTGCATAAAATGAACAAAAGGGCCAGTTGCATAAAATAGATAAAAGTGCCAGTCGCATAAAATAAATTTTGAAAAAAGAAATACTTTTTTCTCAATTACCTATAAATGAAACTTACCCCAGGCGTCAGGTAGATGGGGTTGTTGTTTCAGCCATTGTTTAATGATTTCAAGGTCGCTCTGGCGTGAGCTGACATTCTCATTTAACGCCTCACGAATCTTTACCTGCATCTCTTCGTCTGGCTGAATTAAGAGAACCATTTTTTCAAAATTTTCTGAAAAAAAAATGTGTTAACTTTTCAATTTTAATAATTAATATTGGATGAAGTGATGTTGGTAGTAAAATTATTAAAACATATCAGTAGCAAAATTGTTAACACACTAAGCTGTCATCATCATTATTCGAACAATTTAATCATTATTTTTATGGTTTTATTCAAATTTTTTTAAGAAAAACAAGAATAATAAAAATAAAAGTTTATTTTATTTATATTTTTGTTATTTGAAAAATTATTTAGACAATTTTTTCAAATTAATAATAACTATAATTTAAAAAAAAATGATTTATTGGACTAGTGCATAAAATTGTACTTTTTATCACGATTAATGAAAAATGACACTTTTTTTTCAATTAAAATATTGTTTTTCGACAATTTTTTTTTTTGAAAATTATTAATATAATAATTAAAAAAACAAAATACTCCTAGTTTTTTTAACTAGTTCTTAAAATAGTACTTTTTATTACAAATAATAAAACAAGAAAAACACTTTTTCAAAGTAAATTATATTTCTTATTAAATCGAAAAAATTCAGTCAATAAACTTGAATTAATGTTTAAAGTTCAAAATTTTGAAGAAAAAAAATTATAAAATAGTTTAAAATAAAAAAAATTGTGTGTAGAAAAAAAAACAAAAGAAAAACGACAGAAAAACATTTGAAAGTGTGTTTTAAATTCAAGGTCAAATTTACAAATAACATGTTTTTAACTTTAATTCTAATTTGTAAACAGGTAATTTTTGGTTTTTACATATACATATACATATACAGTGTGATTAAAATTAAAGAATTATATATATATATATATATATATATATATATATATATATACAGGATGATTTATTAGTAATTAGAAATATTTTAACTGGAGTATCCTGGGCTCAGAATATGACGATTTCACGCAAATCACTTAGATAAAATGTGGCTCCTTACTGAGCTACAGGGTGTTTTATTTAAAAATTTAAAAACGATTTTTGCCCAGTACTTAAAAACTATTTGACGTATCTTTGTCATACTTGGCAGGAAGTGTAGGTACCGTACACTATACTAAATTATATTATATAAAAGTTTCTGGCTTCTGCCACTGGCGTACAACAGGGGCAAGTGAGAGATTGATCCTTCCTAAATTCTACGCCACTGGCGGAATTGTCATTTTAGCACTATTTTTTGATTTTCCAATATTTTCTGTGCAAAAAACATACTATTCCTTTGTAACGATAAAGTCACTATTTTTCGAGATATTTAAAGTTAAACATAAGCTGCACCCTTGGGATTTTTTCAAAATTTGCTCAAAAAATCTGAGAAAATTCAGTAAAATAGAGAAAAAAATTAGCTACATAATAAGTACGTTAATTTTTTTTTTAACTCATTCTGGTTTGGCGGGAAAAATTATTGAAAATAAAAAATTTAAATGCAAAAAATATTAATTTTTATTAATTTTTCCTGCCAAACCAGAATGAGTTAGAAAAAAAAGTTACTGTCTTATTATGTAGCTAATTTTTTTCTCTATTTTACTGAATTTTCTCAGATTTTTTTGAGCAAATTTTGAAAAAATCTTAAGGGTGCAGCTTATGTTTAACTTTAAATATCTCGAAAAATAGTGACTTTATCGTTACGAAGGAAGAGTATGTTTTTTACACAGAAACTATTGGAGAATTGAAAAATTGTACTAAAATGACAATTCCGCTAGTGGCGTAGAATTTAGAAAGGATCAACCTCTTACTTGCCCCTGTTGCACACCACTGGCAGGAGCCAGAAACTTTTATTTAACATAGTTTAGTATGGTGTAGGGTACCTACACATCCTGCCAAGTATGATAAGGATACGTCAAATAATTTTTAAGTACTGGGCAAAAATCGTTTTTAAATTTTTAAATAAAACACCTGTAGATCAGTTAGGAGCCACATTTTATCTAAATGATTTGCGTTAAATCTTCATATTCTGAGCCCAGGATACTCCAGTTAAAATATTTCCAATTACTAATAAATCACCCTGTATATATATATATATATATATATATATATATATATAATATATATATATATATATATATATATAGATATAGATATAGAAGATTATGGCTGAGATATATTTAGTAACAAAAACTAATGGTATTGCAGCCAGGAGTTGGGATTTAAGCCAAAAACTCAATTTTTATTACGTAGGCAAGCTTTCGAAAAATTATTTTTCCTTCTTCGGGCCTTCAACAAATTTGAAACAAGAAATAAACAATTATCAATGGATACAAGAATTACAATTAACACATAAATAACAATGATTACATAAAAATAGAACTTACAATAACGGAAGAGTTTATACTCCATCAAAAATTATTAATATAATAGTTATTTTATACATATTAAATGATAATCGTTGTTATTGATAGATATTTCGCATGAGATTGATGTATTGACAGATTTTACTCAACCCTCAACGTTTTGGCTTGTACAAGCGTCAAGCGTCAACCTTTTGTTTATTTAGCTTGCGCAAATGCGAATGAACGGTCGGCGTAGTGTCCTCAGTCGGCGTTTTGTCCAGTCGGCGTTATGTCCAGACACTTTTTTTAAAAACTGATTTTTTTGAAATTTTGCACAGAGCCATAATTTCATATTCTGAACAACTTTTCTTAATAACATTATGCCGTATTATTGACAGAAAAGGCACTTTACCTGAATATAAAATAGTTTTTTACATTTTTCATAGCCGCTTTGATTTTTTTAAAAACTAAAAATATGCTTGAAATTGTTTTCAGACGAAGCAGGGCGGAATCCCAAAACATGAAAATGAAATTCTTAAATTTTTTGCCGATTACACCTATAGCGAACTCAATCCGGGGACACGCTGTGTATATATATATATATATATATATATATATATATATATATATATTTAGGATGTACAAAAAGTAACGCAACTTGTTTAATATTTTATATTTTTTCTATAAATTTCATGAGCAAATTTATTTCAATTTTTAAAATTTTTAAAAATAACAATTAACGTATATAACTTATATAAAAATAATAATATAAAAAATTCCCAACCCCCTCCACCCCCTCACTCCATACTATAAATTAAAATAAAACTAAGCAGCTAGCTATAAATAAATTTTATATAAAGTTTTAGTATTGTAACATTGAGTAGTTGGAGTGGGGTATGATTGAGAGAGTGGCTTGCGTGCAGCGAAAGTTTCCAAGTAGTAGGAATAGAAGAGCATGTATGAGAGTGGAATTATGAATGTGGATAAAAATGCGAAAGTTTCTTGTGCTGGATAGGAATGTTTGGAGGCGACTGATTTCTCGGGATGATAAAAAGAGTTTGTGCCACACCCTTATTTGGGTACATGGCGTAATTGTGTATGTATATAAAGAAAATAAATAAATTTGCATATAATTATATAATAATAATAATTAGATTAATTATGTTTAAGTTTAATTTTAAGTATAATATTAAAACTAATTAATTTTAATGACAATGTCTGAACTTTGAACAAATAATAATAATAATTTATTCATTTATTTTCTAGAAATTAAAATTTCGTAATTTCTTCTTCAAAAAAGTAAAGAATATATACAGGGTGTTTAAAGACCTACTACATATACAGGCCGATCGAAAATACACTAAAAAAATATATTATTTTTTAGGTTAATTCGACAAAAAGTAATTTAAAAGTAATTAAATTGTAAATAATTTTTATTTTTTTCTTATAGTTTTATTAAAAATATTATTTTTTTAAAATAGTCCAGTAATTTTATGGGTTTACCCATATGCTTGCTAAACTTGTAATTCAATTTTAAAAAATTAAAACTGTTGTTCATTTCTTACAGTTTTCGATAATAATTTTCTCAAACACCCTGTATATTAATGGGTTAAGTTGTTTTTGCAAAATCTTAAATAAATATTGTAAGATTATTACAAAATTTGTGTTAAATCTTGCATAAGATAATAAATTTAATGTACATTTTCTAATTCTTTTTCATTTTTTTGTTTGTTTGTAGAAACAATTTACGAAAGAGAAAGTTGAATGTATATATTGTTAGGTGACCCGTAACATATAGTGCAGGGAAGTATTATAAATATACTAATATTATTTTTAGAAATTTAATAAATTTTAAATATTTCAACCAAAACAAAAAAAATATACCTATATATATATATATAATATCAACGTTTCCTAAACTTTTAAAACCCAATAATAATTACAAATTGTCTAAAAAAAAAATTACATTTTAAATAGTAATAATAGTAGTAGGAATAAAAGAGCATGTATGAGAGAAATTATGAATGTGGATGAAGCAAAAGTTGCTTGTTTGGATAGGAATGTTTGGAGGCGACTGATTTCGGGACTGATTTTGGGTACATGGCGTGTTTGTGTATGTATGTAATATGTAATATGTAATATGTAGTATGTAATATATATATATATATAAAAATTAAATCTTCGAAAATATTTTGCCAAATTTTAGTAAATTTTGAAAATTTTTATCAATTTCTATAATTTCAAAATAAATTTTGACAATTTTATTTCTATATATATATATAATATTAAAGTTTCCTAAACTTTTAAGACCCTATAATAATTACAAATTGTCTAAAAAAAAATTCATTTTAACCCTTTCGGGACGGAATAGATTTTTCTGAATAATAATAACCACTGTAAAATGTAACTTAAATTTATATTATATAGCTTTTAACAGTAAAATAACAACATTTTTGTAATTTTACTCTGTGATAATTTACGTAATATTTTTTTTTTTAGGGAAGAAAAAAAAATTACATTCATAGAAAATATAAAAAATATTTTATTTGTGGTTCCATAGAAATACTTCTAGGCCTGAAAGGGTTAAATAATAAAATACCTATATATATATATATATATATATATATATATATATATATATATGTATAATATTTTATGGGTAAATTTTAACATTAGCAAATTATTTGGAATTTGATGTACAGTTTATAATTTCTAATTAAAAATGAGAATGCATAAATTTTGAAAACATTTTTTCTTTTTTTGTTAAATCACCTTAATTAGCCCGTTAATTACATTTACTATAATTAACATTTAAGAAAAGTTAATTGAGTTTTTGTGTTTCAATAAAATTAAAAATTTAAAATTAAGCCTGGATATGTTTTTCTAGTTTTAAATTATATATATTATAAATTTTGTCTACATGATATACAGAATGTTTCAGATTCATAGATGTCAAACTCCATAGGTTACTAGATAATTGTAAATAACTTTTATATATATATATATATATATATATATATATCAAAAGTTAAAAATATATTATTTAATATATTATTATAATCAACATTTTATGTTTATATGATAAATACATGACAATATAATAGTTTTACTTTGAACAACTTGTATATATATATATATATATATATATATATATATATATATATATATATAAAAATATATATAAGTGAGAATTAATGGTTGTAATGAAACAATATCAGAGTATATCAAATATAATCATGAATTAACTATTTTTTCATTCTTAGTTTAATAGTTATATCATGCTTATATTTGATATACTCTGATATATATATACAAGTTTGGCAGGAAAAATTATTGAAAATTCTAAAATGTTTTTTTGAATTTTCAATAATTTTTCCTGCAAAATCAATATGAATTAGAGAAAAAAGTTACTTAGCTATTATATAGCTAATTTTTTTCTCTATTTTACTGAATTTTTTCAGATTTTTTGAGCAAATTTTGAAAAAAGTATTATTTTGAAAAAATCCCCTTGTCAAATTTTCAAAAATTCAGTTTTTAATTTTTTTCTACTAAACGATGCATCGTAGAATAATGGTTTTTTTACTCAATTATCGTACTCATTATTCCGCATTTTTTCCATGTCATGCTTATTTTCCTACACCTCATAGTTTTTGAGAAAAAAAATAGAAACCAAACAATCAAAAAAAAATTCTAGCGCCCAAACGGAACATGCTAGCAAATTAATACTAAAACCAAATTATAGAACTTTTTATTGTCTATCGAAAAGTATTCTAAGTATTTCTTCGAATTTTACTCGAGAAAGTAGTATATCACAATTTATCGAAATTACATGTTAAACGCCCATAGGAACTTAACGAACGAACACCCGGTATATACATATATATATATATATATATATATATATATATATATATATATATATATATATATGTACATACAAACAAATTAGTTAATATCCAGAATAATCTAATATATATATATATATATATATATATATATATATATATATATATATATATATATATACAGGGTCCTGCACCTCACCTCCCGTCTTCTGTAGCTCATTTATTAATTAAGTTAGGATTTTGATATTTTGCAGGCGTTCTCTGTACCTCCGAGTCTATTTCAGGAAAATATTTTTGATTATACAGGGTGTCCCAATAAAGTGTTACGCCATGATAATATATCTTTTTAAATTACATGCTATACTCTTTTTTACTTATTTGGGTGTCTTTTATGGTTGCCTACATATTCTTAAAATTCTATTGAAATCGGTTCGTTGAAGTCAGCGAAAAAAAATAAAAACCAAAAAAAGTCGGTTTTGCACCACTGGCTTTAAAAATTAATAAAAAACGCAAATAGTATCTGGTTAATAAAATTTTAAGACATAGTCATTAAGTAAAGTCTAGTAGTCTCGTTAACCAAGTTTTTATTGATCCAGATTATACAGGGTGATCAAAATCTAGTGTCAAACTTCGCAAACTTTAAAGCACTTTATCTTTCTTATTTCAAATGGGAACCCCTATATATTTTTATATCATTCGATGCGGAATTGAAAAAACAAACATTTTTTCTAATTACAACCCTATGGCAATTCCTAACATTTTACAAGTTATTCACCAAAAACTTATTTTACCAACTATTCCAATAGCAATTTTATGTTAATAAATTGTTTATCAAAGGCACCTTCGATTTTTATCAATTAAAATTGCTATTGGAATAGTTGATAAAATAAGTTTTTGGTGAATAACTTGTAAAATGTTAGGAATTGCCATAGGGTTGTAATTAGAAAAAATGTTTGTTTTTCAATTCCGCATCGAATGATATAAAAATATATAGGGGTTCCCATTTGAAATAAGAAAGATAAAGTGCTTTAAAGTTTGCGAAGTTTGACACTAGATTTTGATCACCCTGTATATTCTGGATCAATAAAAACTTGGTTAACGAGACTACTAGACTTTACTTAATGACTATGTCCTAAAATTTTATTAACCAGATACTATTTGCGTTTTTTATTAATTTTTAAAGCCAGTAGTGCAAAACCGACTTTTTTTGGTCTTTATTTTTTTTCGCTGATTTCAACAAACCGATTTCAATAGAATTTTATAAATATGTAGGCAACTATAAAAGACACCCAAATAAGTAAAAAAAAGTATAGCATGTAATTTAAAAAGATATATCATCATGGCGTAACACTTTATTGGGACACCCTGTATAATCAAAAATATTTTCCTGAAATAGACTCGGAGGTACAGAGAACGCCTGCAAAATATCAAAATCCTAACTTAATTAATAAATGAGCTACAGAAGACGGGAGGTGAGGTGCAGGACCCTGTATATATATATATATATATATATATATATATATATATATATATATATATATATATATATATGTACATATAAACAAATTAGTTAATATCCAGAATAATCTAATATATATATATATATATATATATATATATATATATATATATATACATATATATATATATATATATATATATATATATATATATATATATATATATATCTAATGTATAAATAATACTTACATTATTAACAAATTGTATCAAAACCACAAATTCTTCAAACTCAAACCAAAAAAAAACCAGCCAAACTAAACGAAAAATCCCCGAAAAATTCGATAAAAAACACACGAATAACTACCAAAAAAAAAACAACAAGTGACGATCGTCTACGTTGCCAATAGCAACCTGCAAGGTAACTAACCCAACGAAAAAGACAACAGGGTACAGCAGAGAAACAAAAAACAGACGACAGAGCACGTTGCCAATAACAACCCGTAAGACGCACAACACAAAACTGACTGATTCAACAGGTTATTAATATTATAGACAGAGAGAATCTAGTACGCGTTGCAAATGGAAAAGGAACATATGACGATCGACAGGCTTGGACCAATCAGAAGCCAGAGATTTGAGTTTGGTTTTAGAGAGAAAGTTTGGAATGTTTGGATTTATTTTATAATATTTGTTAAGTCTTGTGTTAAGTAATATTATTGAATGTAGCAAGTTATATGTATATATATATATATATATATATGTATATATATATATATATATATATACAGGCTGATTTAGTTGGCAATGTATTCATAGTTTGTTAAAATTTTATTATTATTATTAATATTTATTTATTATTATTGCTGTATATTAAATATTATTATTATTATTATTATTATTATTTCTTATTTATTGTCTTATTGAATGTAGTAGATTATATACAGGCTGATTCAGTTGAGTTGAAGGGTATTATTAATAAAAAAAAAGTATTTTGTTATACAGCCTGATTCAGTTGGAAACTATTGTTATTTTATATTATTATTATTACATATTGGAATATTAAGATATTACATATTAAGATTTATTTGAATGTTTTTGATGGTATACATTTGCAGGTGGACGACCGATGAGTAGTTGGAGTGGTGTATGATTGAGAGGGTGGCTTGCGTGAGCGAAAGATTCCAAATAGTAGGAATAAAAGAGCATGCTGTGGAGGAATTACAAATGTGGATGAAGCAAAAGTTGCTTGTTTAGATAGGAATGTTTGGAGGCGACTGATTTCGGGATGATGAGAAGAGTTTGTGCCAAACCCTTTTAGGTACATGGCGTGATTGTGTATGTATGTATATATTTCTTATTTACTGTCTTATTGAATGTAGTAGATTATATACAATCTGATTCAGTTGGAGGGTATTATTAATAAAGAAAGTATTTTGTTATACAGCCTGATTCAGTTGCAAACTATTGATATTTTATAGTGTTATTATACAGGCCGATTTACTTGTAAAATATTATCATTAATATTATTATTGTATATTAAAAATTGCCAAAATTTAATTAGTCAAATTTATCAAAATTTTAAGAACTTCACAAAAATTGCAAAAGTTTATGTAAAATTGATAAAATCGTATTTAAAAAAAAATATCAAAATTTAATAAAATTTGTCAAAAATTTCTTAAAAATTAATATAATTATAAAAATTTCGAAAAAATAATCAATATTTAATTAAAATTTTCGAAAATATTAAAAAGTCTTACAAATATTTATATTAATTTTTATTACAAAATATTTTAATATTATTTCAAAAAAAACAAATCTTAATTAATATTTGGAGCAGAACTATTTTTAATTACAAAATAAGTTTAATTTCTATTTCTCAATTTTATTAAAATTTTTTGTTACATTTTAATCTACTTTAAATTATTATTCTAAAATAAAATTTCAACATTAAAATTACTTAAGTTTAAGTTACATTAAAAATAGATTTAGAATTAAGAATTTCGAAATTTTCGCAAAACAAAATTAAAAAAAAAGAAATTTCTTTAGAAATTCTTTTAAAAATATATTAATAATATAATTTATTATATACAGGCTTGTTTAGATTTTTGATAAAAATTATTATTAATATATAGAATAAGGTGTGTACAACAAGTAACGTAACTTATTAATACATAATGAATTAATATAATATTTTAAAAGAAATATAACAAGATTAAAAATATATGGGTAAACCCATATATAGACCACTTTGACATTATCACATAAATGATAAAAAATAGAAATAAAAAATTTTTCCACAATTTTTAAAATTTTTGGTAATTTTTTCTCAGAAAGTTGGCAACACAGTATTTTATTAAAATTACGAAATTTATGTGGGCACTAGGGAAAATCTTTCCTGAAAATTTGATCAAAATCGGATAAATAATGTAGCCACAATGAATTTTTAAAAACTTTAGTGATTTTTTTCTCAGAAAATTGGCAACATTGGATTTTATTAAAATTAAGAAATTTATGTGGGCACTAGAGAAAATCTTTCCTGAAAATTTGATCAAACTCGGATAAATAATGTAGCCACAATGAATTTTAAAAAAATTTAGTAATTTTTTTCTCGGAAAGTTGGCATCACTGGAAAAAACCAAAACCACATGACCCTATCTTGGGCACTAGACAAATTTATCCTGAAAATTTCATTAAAATCGATTGAACCGTCTAGGAGGAGTTGCGATCACAAAGTTTTGTCTGAGGACCGAGCGAGCGAGCTAGCTGACGACGCACATCCATACACCCACTTATAAACTAAGTTCAGATTCGTCATCTAGAGGCTATATGAAGGATTTCTATACACAAATTTTTTTTTGAAAATGTTACAGACACCGTACCAAACGCTATACCACTTTTTCCTTGCAGTCAAAGTGGTAAAAAAAAAATAATATATACTATATATATATATAAAATAAATATTCCTAAAGAATTTTTTATAAAATTTTCACAGTTGACTTAAAAAAAATGTATAAAACCTGAAATTAATTTTGAAAGTTCTGTATTTTAATGAATTAATATGAATTTTTGCATCAATAAAAAGAAATTTTATTACATTTCTCGGGTTTTTAATTAAATCCACGCAATAATTAAAAGTACTAATTAAAATTTGTATTAATTAATTGTTAATTATTTGTATATATTTATAATTATTTAATTTTTATTACTTTTTATCACTTTGACTGCAAGGAAAAGTGGTATAGCGTTTGGTACGGTGTCTGTAACATTAAAAAAAAAATTGTATAGGAATCCTTCATATAGTCCCTAGATGACGAATCTGAACTTAGTTTATAAGTGGGTGTATGGATGTGCGAACCATCTTAACTGACTAACACAAACTTTTGCTACAACATTTTTTTTTCGAATTTCACACTCATCATACACTAATCGATATTTCGTAATATTATTATTTAGAGATTCGATAATATACTAATTACCCAATATTAATTACAAACAGAAAAAATAAATATCACAAAAAAAAACAAATGAATTAAAAGAAAACAAAACTTTGTAGCTACATTTTCTAGAAATTAATGGTAGTTGGAAAGGTGGGGGAAAGGGAAATCGTTTAATTAATAATTAATGAAATGATTTAATGATTCATCCATCCAATAGTAAACGGTCGACCTGTATTAATATTTTATTAGGTATATAACTCATCATCCTTTATATAATGATATATATATATATATATATATATATATATATATATGTATGTATATACGAGGTGTTCGATTAGCGAGTTAACAATATTTCTGATTGCGTCAATATATTAATATATTATTATTATTATTAAAATTATTATCTGCACATGGATAAACCTATATGGTGAGCATTCCTCTGCTAGTCTGTTCCGTTGCGTCTGCTGTATATTCGAGGTTAATTTTACCATGCGGTTGATAAAAGTATTTATTCAAGGTTGGAATTGTTCGATTTGGATTTGAAATCATGTGAGTTGACAATTTATTTATTTTGTATTACGTTTGAATTGTTATTCATGAGATTTTGTTGATATTTGAGATATTATAGTAATGTAATTTTTGCTCTCATGATAACACGCTGGTCAACTTACATTCGATTACGTTTTGTTATATTTTGTTACGTCAATTTCTTTCTTGAATAATTTTATTAGTTATTTTGTTATTGAATTATGATTTGTAGAGTTTAATTTTTTAGAGTTTGTATCGTAATATTTCACTTGATGATTACACCTGTTTTTTCAAATTGAAGACTGATAAACTGAGAAAAAAAATGCTGTTTGCAGCGCCATCTATCAAAGATAAAAAAAAGTCTCAAAATAAAATTTACATACTTTTTAATGGTCTATACCAGAGGTTCCCAACCTTTTGAATATGTTGTACCGGTATGTAATAGACAATATGGTCGCGTACCAGTGTAAATATTTCGCACATTTTTTTCTCAAAAACTTTGTCGAACAAAAAAAATCCCTAACGCTCAATTTACTGAAGATCCATTTTTTGGCAAAAACTTTGGAAAAACAGAATGCAACTCTATATGCACACCATGCTAAAGTAATGTCATTTTCTGGGCCTACCCTGAAAAAGATTTCAACGAAATAAATAACAAAATTAAATATATAAATGTATTTATCTTTAGTTCAGACTTTGTAAATTGAAAATTAAACGATAACATTTATTTTTCTTTTCTTTGAAAAATTTAATTTAGTTAAAATCTGTTTCGAGGCGGGCACAGAAAAACGACATTACATTAGCATGGTGGTATCCAATTGCAATAAAACCAATTAAATTCGTAAATACTTTTATTAAACTAAATATAAATGTATGTAATGTGTAAAGATATTATAATAATTATTGCAATTAATGTGAAGGTTGCGCCTGTTTACATTTTACCAGCGTAGAAATATCGGGATCAATTTTTGTCAGATTCAGGCGAAGATCAGGCTCAATATTGAGCAATGATCTATATTTGTTTTTCATTGCTGCCATAGTTGAAAACCCGGTTTCGCATAAATATGTTGTACTGAATGGAATTAAAAATTTCAGAGCTTGGCATGAAAGTTCTGGATATTCTGCCCGAACAGAAAGCCAAAATGAAAATAAGCTTGTGCTCTGAAACTTTAATTTCCACCCACCGTCACTTATGAGGTCTATGAAGGATTCTTTAGCAATTACGTCATCCGGAACTTCCGCAATGAATATAAAGGGATTACGAATCCAATTTTGGGAAGTAAAATCTTCTGTAAAATATTTTTCAAACCAATCTGACATCGATATTAGATGTTGCTTAATGTCGTTTATCACACAGTTTGATACTGGTAAATTGTTTTCTTCAGCAAAATTGCAGAGAGAAAAAAACATACTAATATTTCCTTTCTCTGATTGCTGTATCATCAACTGCAGTTTTCTTTTAAATGCTAATATTTTATCGCTGAAGTTAAACAAAGAATTATTAGTTCCTTGTAAACTTAAATTTAAATCATTTAGTCGAGAAAATATATCGGATAGGTACGCAAGTCTGAATAACCATTCCTCATTGGCAAAATTATCTTTTTTGGAATCTCCAGAATCCTTAAGAAAAATAGATACCTCGGAGCGTAACTCAAAAAGTCGACTGAGGACTTTTCCTCGTGAGAGACATAGTACCACGGTGTGAAGCAAAAGTGTTTTATGAATACTCCCCATCTCATTGCATAGAATTGTAAATAGGCGGGAATTAAGCGCTTGAGATTTAATAAAATTAACTGTTTTTACGGCCTCATTGAGAACATTTCTTAAATTTACAGGCATATTTTTTGTGGCTAAGGCTTCGCGATGAATAATACAATGCGTAGATTTGCATTCCGGTGCTACTTCTTTAATTCTAGTCACTACGCCGGATAAATTTCCAATCATAGCTCTAGCACCATCGGTGCAAACTCCAACACATTTGACCCAACTTATATTATTTTTAATTAAATAATCATTAATTATTTTAAATATTTCATTCGAAGTTGTTATCGCAGATAACGGTTTGCAGAATAATATTTCTTCTTGTATTTCATTATTGAAATCAAATCGAACATACACAAGTAATTGTGCCAGATTGGAGACGTCAATGCTTTCGTCTAGTTGCAGAGAATAAAATTGACTTTCTTTTATTCTCTTGATTAAAATGCTTTCAATCTGTAATGCCATATCTTCTATTCGCCGTTTAACAGTATTGTTGGACAGGAAAACTTTGTCAATTTCCTTAGCTGCCTTATCTCCAAGCACAGATTTGACGATATCCTTAGTTGCAGGTAGCAACAATGTTTCTCCAATTGTGTGTGCTTTCCCACACTTGGCTATACGTAAACTTGCTAAATATAATGCCTGAACACATTTAGTGTTTATGTTACTAAAAGAGAACACAGCTGCTTTTTGAGTGGACAATTCTGAATGTTTTCTTTTAAAAAAATCAACTGGTTTATCTTTTAAATTGGGATGTTTCGCTAATAAATGTCTCTTCAAAAGAGAAGGCTTCATACACCCGTTTGATAAACATTCATAGCAAATAACACACTGTGGAATAGGTTGAGTTTCTGTGCCAGATTTTATTGAGAATCCATACCTCATATAATCAGGATCGTACTGCCTAATCCAAGTTTCTTTACGTTTTGTTTTCGATGGTTCATCTTTGTTTCCCTCTGAAGAATTATCTGAGTTGAAATAACTACATCCAGCCTGGTCTAAAAATCTCTTCATTATATGGCCCTTGTCCCTATTTTGACAATAAATACCGATAGAATAGATAGATAGATAAAATAAAAAAACTTACGTTAAAATTATTACGTCGCGTCGATTATATTATTTTACACTTCTTTTACTTCACTAGACTGATACACAAACACAAACTGATACAAATAATACCCCAATGTTCTTTACAAATTTTTTGTAAACACGTTAGGTGAGTCACGTTGTTATCTATCACCGTAGAAAGAAATAGTATTCGGATTGAAAAAGAACAGACAAAACGCTCGGGCTTGGCGATGTATTGTATAAACAACATATACGGCGCGGCGCGGCGCTGCGCGTACCGGTAGCTTGAGACGTTTGTACCGGTACCGGTACGCGTACCACAGGTTGGGAACCCCTGGTCTATACGAATCTGTAATAAAAAATAGGGGGTTCCATTCAAGATTTTAAAGTTGCCCCCCGTTCCCGCCCCCCAGGAGGTCCAAGGCAGGCAAGGGTCCCTGCATCAGATGTCCCCCTCGAAACCATTTACTTTTTATCCGGAACATTTTTTTGTCCGATGCACGATTTTAAAGTTATTGCAAGTGACGGATTAAAATGGGACACCCAGCATATATACAGGATGTAACAGAATAACTATTCCTAATTTTAACTGGAGTATCCTGGGCTCAGAATATGAAGATTTAATGCAAATCACTGAGATAAAATGTGGCTCTTTACTGAGCTACAGGGTGTTTTATATATAAATTTAAAAACGATTTTTACCCAGTACTTTAGAACTATTTGACGTATCCTTATCATACTTGGCAGGAAATGTAGGTACCGTACACCATACTAAATTATGTTAAATAAAAGTTTCTGGCTACTGCCAGTGGCGTACAACAGGGGCAAGTGAGAGGTTGATCCTTCGTAAATTCTACGCCACTGGCGGAATTGTCATTTTAGCACAAATTTTCGATTCTCCAATACTTGCTGTGTAAAAAACATACTCTTCCTTTGTAACGATAAAGTCACTGTTTTTCGAGATATTTAAAGTTAAACATAAGCTGCACTCTTGGGATTTTTTCAAAATTTGCTCAAAAAAATCTGAAAATATTCAGTAAAATAGAGAAATAAATTAGCTACATAATATCTAAGTAACTTTTTTTCTAATTCATTCTATTTTGGCTGGAAAAATTATTGAAAATTAATATTTTTTGCATTTTATTTTTTTTATTTTCAATAATTTTTACAGCCAAATCAGAATGAGTTAGAGAAAAAAGTTACTTAGTTATTATGTAGTTAATTTTTTTCTCTATTTTACTGAATTTTTTCAGATTTTTTTGAGCAAATTTTGAAAAAATCCCAAGGGTGCAGCTTATGTTTAACTTTAAATATCTCGAAAAACAGTGACTTTATCGTTACAAAGAAAGAGTATGTTTTTTACCCATCAAGTATTGAAGAATCGAAAAATTGTGCTAAAATGATAATTCCGCCAGTGGCGTAGAATTTAGGAAGGATCAACCTCTCACTTGCCCCTGTTGTACGCCACTGGCAGTAGCCAAAAACTTTTATTTAACATAATTTAGTATGGTGTACGGTACCTACATTTCCTGCCAAGTATGATAAGGATACGTCAAATAGTTTTAAAGTACTGGGCAAAAATCATTTTTAAATTGTTATTTAAAACATCCTGTAGCTCAGTAAGGAGCCACATTTTATCCCAGTGATTTGCATGAAATCTTCATATTCTGAGCCCAGGATACTCCAGTTAAAATTAGGAATAGTTATTCTGTTACACCCTGTATATATATATATATATATATATATATATATATATATATATATATATACATGATGTCCTAAAAATCTGGAAAGGGTTGAGTATCTCGAAAACAACATAACAAAAAAAAGTAACAAATACATTCATTTTCCTCTTATTTAAATTGAAGACAATCCTTTTGCATGCTGGAAACTTAACTATAACACATTTAAAAAATTATAACAACTAGTTCGATAATATTTACACATATCAGTAATATATAATATCATTTTTATCTTCTGTATGTATATATATTATATGTATATTAATTAAGATAATTAAGTAAAAAAAAAATTCCTTATTTGCTTTTCTGTAATATGTATGAAAATGTATGATTTTTATATTTTTTTACAATCTACATTACATAAACAAGAAATATTTGACAGTGAGTTTTTAGTCGAAGTTGAAAAATTGTGACAAAACAGGGAACAACCTAAATAGTTAATTTTTTTTTATCCTTAAATAGAGATCATATTTTAAATATACTAGGTAAAATAGATACTTACTTAATACATTCGTCTAATGAAGACGAGTGATTTTTGCGTTGTTTAATTTGTTTTGAAAATAGATAAAAAGATTACAAGTAGAAGATTAAACCATATTTGGTTATTGAAGAAGGTTTTCCTGTTTGTATAGCTCCGATTTTTCGGTGTTCTTAACATTTTTTTCTTGTGAACTTTAATATAAAATGCAATAAAAACCAATTACATTTTAACCATTACCAATTTTAAATGAGCTTTAACAATTTAAAAAAAAAAAAAAAAAAATGGCGTCATATTCTCTAATGTATAACGATGCAAAAAATGCAAAAAAAAAACGATTTTTTTCAACCTTACAAACACGAAAACCCCTTAAGTATTAATTGTTTAAGTTAATTATTTATTGATACCTAAATGTATGCTATGTTAGTTAAAAATAAATTGTGTTTTCACGTACAACCAATTGCACGAACTGCACAAAATTTTGACCAAATAAAATAATTACACGATTGAAGCAAGCTATTTTGAACCTTAACTACAAGTACTAGAGATCTTTAGACAATTTCTATAAACGCTCTGGTATAAGCAAAACCTGTCTTCCCTCTTAATTTAGTCCATGCATTAAATACACTTGACGTTGTAGTTATGTTTGATGCTGCCTCCAGTGATGTATATAGGTAATAATCAACTGCTTCATAAAAATGTCATTATTGTACTAATAATATAATGACCTGTTTCTACATTGGTAATATGGTAAAGTAATATTAATATTAAGATACACTTGAAAAAACTATATTTTATTTATATTACTACATACAGTTAAAACAACTTATAAATACATATTACATAATAATATTGATTTATTTATTACTTTAATTTTATTATAAATAACATTTAATATATTTTACATATTTAATAATAATAGAATTAATCTAAATTTAAAAAAATATATAAAATTGATTTGGGCAAATGCCGTCATCGTTAGATTAGAATACATCAACAAACTATTATCTTCATGTCACAATGAAGACTGAAAATTTCAATTTGCATTAGGAACGTATAAGCAAACTTTATTGTCATTTCATGCTGTGTTATAAATTTTCAAATTCATGTTGATTTTTATAGAAATTAAAAAAACATTATTGTACATAAAGTGTCATTCAGACTACCGCTTCAATTTTACGCACAAGCACAAGAGTTTGACCTATTTCGGGATAATGGAAAGAGTATGTGCCACACCCATTTGGGTATATGGCGTGATTGTTTGTATGTATGTATGTATGTATGTGAATTCTTCTTCAGACCTATACATTTTTAACACAACAAATTAATCATAAATTTTATGATTAAACAAAATAAGACCTGTACAATCATTTGAAAAATACAAATACGAAACAGAACATTTAGAATCGTATATAGAACATAAATATAATTTTGCAAGTTTACACGATGAATTCGACATCTTCTTTATTTTCGCAAATTTTTCTTCTGATGTGTCGAAAATGAATGTTATTTTATTATATTAAATTTGCGTTTTCAAAATAATATTAATTTTATCTTCCAACTGTTCATTTACATATTATAAATTTAATGTTTCTTTCATGAAAACAGATATACAACGCTATCTCATCTGATTGGATGTTTTTAGAACATAAGTAAATTTTAGTTAAGAAACTTTGGCCAGGTCAGACTTTGGCAGCGATGAAACAAACTTTGCTAATGAAACTAAATCCGCGCATGTACAGAATATCCCCATAAGCTTACATGTGATTTGGTGCAGAAGCACTAGGTCTGCGCTAAAACATAAATAGCAGTCTGAATAGGGCATAACAATATTTAAAAATTAATAAAAAGAGTACTACAAAATCGTTACACTATGAATACGAATATCTTTCTATTTAATTTCTACTTTGTGGAAGAGTTTTCTATTTTGGATTCATCAGGTTTCTCCCTTGCATGAGAACGGATATGTTTCCGTAAGCCTGAACTTTGAATAAAAGATTTCTCACATATTACGCATTTATAAGGTCTCTCATTTGTATGTGAACGGATATGTTTCCTTAAACTTCCACTTTGAGTAAAAGTTTTTTCACATATTTCGCATTTATAAGGTCTCTCATTTGTATGTATACGAATATGTTCTTTTAAATGTCCGCTTTGAGTAAATGTTTTCTCACATATTTCGCATTTATAAGGTCTCTCATTTGTATGTATACGAATATGTTCTTTTAAATGTACACTCTGAGTAAATGTTTTCTCACATATTTCGCATTTATAAGGTCTCTCCTTTGTATGAGAACCTATATGTCGTTTTAAATTAGCATTCCAAGAGAAAGTTTTCTCACATAAAGGACATTTATGAGATTTTCTTTTCTTTACAGATTCATCATTTTCTTACGAGCTGAAAATATTATTTTTCTTCGAATCTCTACTAGCTTGCCAATGTTTTATAGCGATTTCATTCTCAAAATCCGAATATTCTTCCTTAATTATTATTTCTGAATGTAAATCTAATGATTCTGATTTCAAACTATCTTCAAATTTAATATTCGTATCAGTTTCCAATTTTACTTCTTCAATGTATTCTTCAGTAATAGCTTCTTCTTTCATACAAACAGCATCAATATTTGTATTATTTTGTGATTCTAAACTTTCTTCAACTTTAATGTTTATGTCAGTTTCCAAATCTAGTTTAATGTATTCTTCATCAATATTCTCTTCTTTAATTTTGCTTTCAATTTTAAATTCGTGTTCCATAACTTTACTATTTTGCAATTGTTGTTTTGAATATCGCTTTAAAATTTCTTGCGATTTAAAACATTTTTCTACAAATTTATACGTTTCATTTAATCGAACAGAACAAACTGAGCAAATACAATTCGATAACTTTTCAGTACATTCCAACTAAAAATATAAATTAAAATTATATATTACATATAATACAAATTACCGGTTTAAAGGGATCTTAATAACGAAATATATTTCTACTAGTAACACCTAGTCCCTATGATATTTTACTAATATTTGATTTATTTGTGAGATCTAAATCCCACTACAAGCTGTGTGAATACGTACGTTACTTGATTATGAAGTAACAAATGATTAAAAATACAAGACGAAATTTTTACGAGCCTGAAAACAGACAACAATATTTTTTCTCATAATAGCTATTTCCACCTACTCTATCAGAAACAAATTTTAGTTTAGCAAAAACATATTATAATAATTAATAAACTTATTATAAGTAAACCTAATAAAATAATTAATGTTTTATGCAATTTTTATTGTAAATGTACGTGTATTCAAATTAAAACTTATTTTACATAAGTTTTAATTAAACAAAACCAACAAATGAATTAAAATTTGAAATACTCTAAATTAGGTTAAGTTAAATTTGTCTGTTCTCAAAAATTATGGAAGGGACAATAAATAAATGATTACTAATCAATTTCTAAGCATATAATTTCGTTTCGTGGACCTGGTTAAAGCTAGTATTTTACTTACAATTTCCGATGCAATTGCTTCCAATTTGTATGATAATAATACGTTATCCGAATCCATTGTAGTTAAACTAAATATTATATTATCACCACCAGCACATAATCGACAACGTTCTTCATTTAAATGTTGTTTTAATATTATTTGAGAATTGAAACATTGTTTTATAAATTTATAAGCTTCATTCAACTGAACAGCGCAAATTGTACAAATACCATTCGTCAATTTAATCCTGCAATCCACCTAAAATAAGAAAAATAAAAGATTCAGATACAATAATGTATATTACAATCAAAACAAATAATTTCATTCTTACAATTTCTGGCATAATTGCTTCCAATTTATCTACGAAACGTTTGCCATCTGAATCCAGATCAAGTATAGTGAACAACACATTTTTATCACTTGTACATAATTTACAATGTTGCATATTCATGATTAAAAATAAATTTTCTATCAAAAAAAGCTTCTTACAATAAGTAATACATAAAATAATTGTATTTGATAGTATAAAGCTACATTCACAACCTCCAAATTAGCAGTAGGATTAGTAGCTATAATTAACCGTGAAGGTATGGCATATGCAAGCGCATGAAGTTGTTCACAATGACCAAAATTAGTACTTAACGCAGACTTGCAATTAGTAAGCAACGCAGAACCTTGCAAACTCCAAGCTTTTACGTTAATTTATGTACTAATTCTACGCAGCGGTCAAACTGCGCATACTCCGATTTCACATGACATAACGTCTATCTGTTGGACATTTTTGTTGTGTTTTTCAGTGCTGTAAACACATGTTTTTTAAACTATACTGTATCGTACTCTCGTTTATTGCAAACACAGAGGTTATGCAAGTATAAAATAATTAAGTAGTAAATATATTAGGTTATGTTAACCACAAAGTAATACATTGTGAATGCTGTGTGGGGGTTAATTTACGTTATGTTTTATGTATAATTATATCCACACAAATATTACAAAAAATTTATCTGGCCAACTGGATTCGTTTCAGATTTTTGTAAGTTAACCTCCAATACTGTCAAATACAAGATTTTTATGTTTTTCTTATTGTAAGAAGCTTTTTTCGGTAGAACATTTAATTTTAATTATGAATAGTTTAATGCATCATTGTCAATTATGTATAAGTGACAAAAATGTATTGTTTACATTTACAATGCTTAATCTGGATTGAGATGGCAAACGTTTCATAGATAAATTGGAAGCAATTATACCAGAAATTATAAGAATGAAATAATATGTTTTGATTGTAATATACATTATTATTTCTAAATATTTTACTTTTGTTATTTTAGGTGGATTGCAGTGTCAAATTACCGAATGGTATTTGTACAATTTGCGCTGTTCGGTTGAATGATGCTTATAAATTTATAAAACAATGTATCGATTCTCAAATAATATTAAAACAATATATAAATGAAAAACTTTGTGGATTATGTGCTGCTGGTGATAATATAACATTTACATTAACTACAATGGATTCGGATAATGTATTGTTATCATACAAATTGGAAAGCATTGCATCGGAAATTGTAAGTAAAATACTAGCTTTAATCAGATTTACAAAAAATATATATGCTTAATAATTGATAAGTAATCATTTATTTATTGTCTTTTCCATAAGTTTTGAAAACAGACCATATATATCCTAAAACAAATTAGTTACAAATTTAGTTGTCGGTTTAAAATTTTTTGCCTGCACATACAGAAATTTATTATAAACAATAATTAAAAATCGCTGCCAGATTCATAGAGATGACAATAAGTCATAAACTTATGAATACTTATGAAATTTAATGATTGATTCAGTAAAATTTAGTTTAAACACTAGTAAACCAATTTGCCGATTTGTGTTAATTTACCCCATATTTAATTATTATGTATTTTATTATTATGTATTGTTTTTTCAAAATTTTATCTTATATTAAGGTAGCCGAATTAAAAATAAAATTGACGTGTTTTTGATTTTTTTAATTATTTATTGTTTTAATGGGTCACCTACCCCTTATGCACGTACTCATAAGTAAGTTTGACTATTTATAACTCGTTAATATTAAATGATAGAAAAAAAGTATTAGTATTTTTTTATTTGTTTTACATAAGAAATTCTATAAAATATTTAAAAAAAATATTTATGAATTTTAATTAATTGAATTTTCTTGTAGATGTTTAAAAAAAAGAAGAAATAAACGAAATAAAATTTGCAATGAAAAAGCTACCGTAGATAACAATATGATAGTGAAGCATTTTGTAAAAACTATTAAAAATATTTTAATTTTACTAAATAAGGAAAACGTTGATGAAACAACTATATTCTATTTGCAAAGTGATAAAGTTAACAGTCGTAATATTGATGGTAATATACATTGTGATTGAGATTAGCATTGCAATATTATTCGCCCAGATCGTTTTCCATGAATTATCGCCTAGAAGTTCATGCGATAGTTTACTGAAAACTGGGCGGATAATATTGCAATGCGATGCGATGCGGCCCGGCATAAGTGTGCGCCAGACTTTAAACTGCATTTAAATAAAATTTGACTCACTTTAATTAATAATTTAATTTTATAATCTAGTTACTTGTATTTTGTTACGTCTAGTAACTTGTTTCTATGTTCTGTTTATTTATTGCAAATATCATTTGTACTTTTTTTCTAATGATGATGTACGTAAAGTACGTAGAAACGTCAATTAAAATTAAATACAGAACTAAATCTCACAGTTAATTTATTTTAAAATAAAACTGCTTTAAATTAAATTAAAGTTCTGTATTAATATTTATTAGCAACCGGCATTTTGACAAACTCAACGTCCGTTTTCATCAGAAAAATAAAACCGATACAGATGATATTTACAGTAAATAACACAACAAGGAAACAAGTTACTAGGTGAGAATATACAAGTAACTAGATCTCATAAAATTCATAATTTATTAATTAAAGGAAGCAAATTTTTTATTTACATGCAGTTACTAGTCACACTGATTGATGTTATCTTTATAAATATCTATTGCTTTATCTTATCAATCAGTTGTTAATATTAATGGGGTCTTGCAATTATTAGAAAAACGTTGTAAAAAAGTTTTAGATTATAGTTTTGTATTAATATTTATTTATAATCGACGTTCCGACAAATTCAACGTCCGTCTTCATCAGCGAAATTAATACAAATGACATATATACAATAAAAAACAAGTTACTAGGTAACAAAATAAGTAACTAGATCATAAAATTTATAAATCATTAATGAAAGGAAGCTAAATTTTAGTTAAATGCAGTTATACTAGCCACAATGATTGATATTATCTTTATAAATTTTTATGGATTTATCTTATCAATCTACTGTTGATATTGATTGATTTTTTACTATTTTAATTTACTTTTAATACAGAAAAACTGCATTTACAAAATACATTGGATTTAATACCTATATTATTATATTATAAATCATACATTTTTATTAATTAAGTAATTATTAATTAGATTTAAAAATACTCTATTATAATAAATGACCATTATTTTATTTAAAATTTATATGTCACAAATATTTCGAAATACATTTTAAAAAATAATTTATCTATTAGCTATAGCTTACACTGTAAAAAATTGATGTAAATTTACATATCCTATGAATGTTATTCTAAAGTTGAGACTTTTTCTCAAAATTTTACAAGTTACTCAGTCATTGAATCGGCTTACAAAGCTATGCATCAATGACTGGCCAGTTTTAACCTTAGACACGTGTTTCGATCTTTAGGATCTCGTTAGTATGGTGCTTTGATCAGTTGCTGAAGACAACTGATACTGAAAAGCAAGAGTAACAATAAATACTACTAACCCCATCTATTCAATAATGCAGTAAGCATCAATATGAAAATAACATCGAACAAAATTGTTAAAGAGTGTTACTTGGTGAAATTAATATAATAATATTCTAAAGTTGAGACTTTCAAAATTTTACAAGTTAAACACTTATGAACAATTTTATTCGATGTTATTTCTATGAATGTGTTTTTTCAGAAAAATGTAATATCACGTAAATAATCACAGTAAAATTACAAAATGTTTATATTTTTACTGTTTAAACCTATGTAAAATTACATAACTTTAAGATATAGTTTTTACAGAGTACACTGTAAAAAATATAATATAAATTGATGTAATTGTACATAACTATTAATGGTAAAATAGCAGCAAATTGTAATTTTACAATAATGATTGACGTAATATTAAATTTTTTTTGAAAAAATTTATTCATAGAATATGTAATTTTGCATCAATTTTTTCCAGTGTATCTTAACCGATTATCTAAACGAATTCAACAAATATCTAACCCCATCCACTCCCATATCCACCACCCCACATCCACATTCGTTAGGGCTTTATCGTTGAGGGTTGTAATAGATTATATATAGTTATATATGTAGTAATAAATTTATAATATTGCTAGTGTTGCATCTGGAACACTTGTTCAAACAAAAGGAAAAGGTGCATCTGGTTCATTTAAATTGGCTGTGACAAAGAAGAAATCTTCTGGTACTACTACTACCACCTCCACATCTAATGCGAATAAATCAACAGCAACTGCAACAAAAACAAAAAAATCATCTGTAATCAAAAAAACTACTACAGC
The DNA here is from genome assembly GCA_963966155.1 of Clivina fossor. Taxonomy (NCBI): domain Eukaryota; kingdom Metazoa; phylum Arthropoda; class Insecta; order Coleoptera; family Carabidae; genus Clivina; species Clivina fossor. The sequence goes on from OZ014557.1 coordinate 1,178,663, forward strand.
TACTGCTGCTAAAAAATCAAAAACAGCAGCCAGTACTTCAAATGAAAAATCTGAAGCAAAAAAATTATCTACTGCTAAAACATCAGCAAAAGCTAAGAAAACTTTGACAAAATCAGCTGCTGCTGCTGCTACTAAAACTAAATCTACAAAATTAAAATCACCGTCAAATCAAAAGCTGAGAGAACAATTAAATCACCTGTTAAGAAACCAAAATCACCAAAACCGAAAACTACTAAACCAAAAACAATTAAGAAAAAAGTTTCTTCTCCAAAGAAGAAATAATTTCTCTAAATTATTATCATATATGATAAAAAAAACAATAACGGTTTCTTTAGAAACCACAAATTAAATCATATTAAAGAATTTTTTTCACATTTTTAATATATTTAAATGCTTTTAATAATAAATAATATGGAAAATAAAATATTCCTACATGCTCTCTTTATAGTTAGAACATTTTTATTTTATTTACTTTTTATATTACATTATTTCATGAATTATATAATTTGTACTTATAATATTTCATGATATTATATTATGTATATTAGAGTTAAAAAAATAAATAAAAAATTAAAGTATATTATAGTAAAATTATTTGATAAGTTTTATATGAAACTATGTTTTTCTAGAAAAAAAAATTAAAAAAAAAAAAATAGATAATTAATAATAATTTTCAATTCTAGTACCTACCTATATATTTTTCTACTAAATTGAATAGTAAGAAAATTTATAAAAAGGTTTCAGATATACAAAGGTTAATAAATATACAAATATATCATAATAATTTTTATATTTATAAATAAATATGTATCAGACATTGTAAACATTGTCGTTATTATGAAATCGAATATTGCTACCGTAATTAAAGTTAAACGAAAGATTGCAAAATGGAATAAAATTTAACGATAATATAATAATTTGTATATTATGTTTTAATTCTTTTCTATATTAATATAGAGGTTCTTTTCGGAACCACAAAATATATTCTTAAAAGAATAGTTTTCAATATATATAATGCTTATACCTATAAGTAAATGGATTAAAATGATTATTTACGTTAACGGCCATACCACATTGAAAATACCTCGAAAATACCCGTTCTCGTCCGATCACGGCAGTCAAGCAATATTGGGCGCGGTTAGTACTTGGATGGGTGACCGCCTGGGAACACCGCGTGTCGCGTTGACATTCTTTAATATTTATTAGAAAAATTAATAATAAAAAAACAAAACTAAATAAATTATTTGGTCGAAGTTTCTAAAAATTAGTTATATGTTGCTGCTTGATAATGCAATTAAAATTGTTTAAAACAATTAGAAATTATTTATATATAATAATATTTATGTGTGTGTGTGTGTGTGTGTGTGTGTGTAACTATAAATGCTATGCCTTCCTATACATTTATAACAGAAATATCACTAAATTTCAATACCAACTTCCTACATACTCCATCCACAATTAACATACGACCATACCAACTTTAATTTTTATTCAGTTTTTATTTACATACATACATACATACATACACAATCATGCCATATACCCAAAAGAATGTGGCACAAACTCTTTTCATCATCCCGAAATCAGTCGCCTCCAAACATTCCTATCCAAACAAGCAACTTTCGCAACATGCTCTTTTATTCCTACTACTTGGAAACTTTAGCTCACGCAAAACACTCTCAATCATACCACTCCAACTACTCATCGAACGTCCACGCAAACGTATACCACCAAAATCATTCAAATAAATCTTTTTAACCAAACGTTCATTAGACATTCGCTCAACATGTCCGAACCATCTCAACTGACTAACACCAACTTTTGCTACAACATTTTTTTCAATTTCACACTCAGCATACACTAATCTATTTCGTACCCGATCTCTCCTATTTACACCACATACCCCACGTAAAAATCTCATTTCCACAGCAGTCATTTTCCGTTTATGTTTTTGCAACCAAACCCAACATTCACAACCATACATCAATGTAGGCACCAAAACTGCATTATATATACTCAAACGGGCTTCTTTGGAAACATTTACATTCCTAGCAAAAGTTCCCAAAGCACCCAAAACCTTACAACCAGCATTTACTCTCCTTTCAATTTCACGATCAAAACGGCCATCTCTAGACAGCAAACTACCCAAATAAACAAATTCATCTATTCATCTACCTGCTCTAAATGTGCACCATCAATATATACATTACATTCAGTCATCAAGTCACTCTTCTCAAAAACTAAAACTTTGCACTTATCAATAACATTCAACACAAGATTCATATCTTTACCAACAACATTAATTCTATCAATCATCCTTCTCAGTTGTTCTTCAGATTCAGCCAAAACAACCACGTCATCAGCATACGCTAAAGCAGGTACAACACAATCACCTGTTTGTATACCATCATTACCACAGAAAGCTTTCCGAAGAAGAACATACATATATAAATTATATATAATACGTATAATATTAAAATAAAATTTATAATTAGTTTTTTCTTTCTTTCTTTCTTTGTTTTTTCTCTCTCATAAGCACTGCTTTTCCATATCTATCTATTATGTGTCAAATTTATTTGTTTATTTATTACACAATAAATTAAAATCAATAATATTCTTATATTATGAAACAAAATATGAAGCATATACCTATTTAAGTAATTTATTGTTACAATTTATATTATTATTATTTCATAAATACAGACAAAATTTTCATTAACACTCTAAAATTACTATTATTATTATTATTATTATTATTATTATTATTATTATTATTATTATTATTATTGTTATTATTATTATTAAAAAGAATACAAAAAGAATTAAAAAAATTGGCGTCGCGGCGGTGATCGCGTAGATGCGTCGCGGACGTTTTACGCGTTCCACTAGGCGCCTCTCTCAACTCAACGGCGTCGAGGTACTTCTCTAGTGGGATAGGTCGCGACGTAACTAGAAACGTAACGTAGACGCTTGTAGTTATGACGTAGGCTAGTTTCTGAGGATGGTACGTCGCGTCGCGTCGGTCTCTCAACTCGTATGAGCCGAGGATGCTCTCGGAAACAGATCTCTACTCCAATGTGGATTGCGATAAAAATGTTGCAGCCTGATGGACAAACGGAAAACGGAAATAATAATCAAAAATAGAACAATGATTCCAGGGGCGGATGGGCAACATCTTAGCGGCCCGGGAAATAATATTTGTCGGCCTTTTTTTAATTTCCGGATATGGCTAAAATATACATTTATAGGGTGTTACGCATTTTTCCTTTAAAATTAAATAGAGCATAGGTTTATTACAGATTTTTGAATCAGATTACATTTACTATCCAAAAAACATTTTTTTAGTTAAAAATGCCGGACTCCCAGTCAAGTACATATATAGAAGCATACAACAAAAAAAAAACCAAAATAAAAGTACATCAAAGTTTTTTTATTCCAAGTGTAGAAATTAGGTTTGTTCGAAACGATTAGAGAACTTACAACTGCATAAAAGAACCGTTCCTTTGAGCAAAATACCAAATTACGATAGAAAGCACAAAATAGTAGGTTATATTTTTATACATATGTCAAACACATTTTACCTTTCAAAATTTTGAGTACGTTCAAAAATGCAGCAGAATTGTTATTGTAAAAATATATTTAAACATACGTGTACAAGCAAATTAACGAAAATATTTATTTAATAATGTTACAAATAATCTTATTAAAATTTAGATTATTATTTTTAATATTTTTATTAAATTAATAAAAATATAATATTGTGTATAAAATTAAATACATATGACATGAACGAAACCTATGTCATTTTATCAAGCGTGTAGAGAACCTAAACTGCGCATGTCTAAATTATAATGGCGCAAGGAAGACTTATAATATTTAACATAAAAGAACATATTTATCCATGGTGTTCCTTGAGTTTTTAATTATTTCACATGAAAGTAGAATATTCACACTATATGAAACAAGTTGTGCCAGGTCTTAAATATCTTTTATATTTTCACAATAAGCGATTGAAAACACGTATTTTTAAACCCCATTTAATTTACATAGAAATTCAAACTGTACGATTTTTGTTAAGCAACATTTTCATATTTCGCGGCAACTGCGCGTCATTACTTTAGGAGGCTATTAGAAAAAAATAATAATAATAAAAAAAACTACAATTATTATATCTACAAAGTTTCTAAATATATGTTATATGTTGCTTGATAATGCAATTGAAATTGTTTAAAACAATCGGAAATTATTTATTTATATATATATATATATATATATATATTTATGTGTGTGTGTATGTGTAACAAAAATGTAAATATTTAGCACTATAATAAATAATTATGAGAAACCAAACCGCCCGTGAACCATATGGGTATTGTAAATGGACTGCATACAGGCTAAACGATATAGTTAATCTATGGTAAAAAAGCAAATACTTGTTAAAAAATAATTCATAGATAGCACTACTAGAAATCAAATTACAGTTTTCTTTTTTATCGACAGCACAATTTGATTTACAAATAGTTCAAACATTACCATATAGATAACACTGTAAGATTAGTGTTCGAAATAGTTGGCCAGTTGAATGTTGTGTTATAAATTTTCAAATACATATTGATTTTTATAGTAATTAAAAAACATTATTTTACATACAACATTTAGATTTGATTTTAAATAATAATCATGTAAAAAAAGTGACAAATTATATTTAAAGTAATTGTTTGCATTGACGGTCCTTCTTATACTAGTAATTTTACACAAAATTCATCTGGCCAACTGGATTCGTGTCAGATTTTTATAAGTTAACCTCTAATACTATCGATTACAATATTTTTATATTTTACTTTTTATAAGAAGCTTTTTTTGGTAGAAAATTTAATTTTAATCATGAATAAGTTTATGCACCATTGTCAATTATGTATAAGTGACAAAAATGTGTTGTTCACTATACTTGATCTGGATTCAGATGGCAAACGTTTCGTAGATAAATTGGAAGCAATTATGCCAGAAATTGTAGGAATGAAATTATTTGTTTTGATTGTAATATACATTATTGTATCTGAATCTTTTACTTTCCTTATTTTAGGTAGATTGCAAGATCAAATTACCGAATGGTATTTGTACAATTTGCTCTGTTCGATTGAATGATGCTTATCAATTTATAAAACAATGTTTCAATTCTCAAATAATATTAAAACAACATTTAAATGGAAAACTTTGTCGATTATGTGCTGGTGGTGATAATATAACATTTACTTTAACTACAATGGATACGGATAATGTATTGTTATCATACAAATTGGAAACAATTGCATCGGAAATTGTAAGTAAAATACTAGCTTTAACCAGGTCCACGAAATAAAATTATGTGCTTAGAAATTGATAAGTAATCATTTATTTATTGTCTCTTCCATAATTTTTGAGAACAGACAAATTTAACTTAACCTAATTTAGAGTATTTCAAATTTTAATACGTTTGTTGGTTTTGTTTAATTAAAACTTATGTAAAATAAGTTTTAATTTGAAGACATGCACATTTACAATAAAAATTACATAAAACAATTATTATTTTATTAGGTTTACTTATAATAAGTTTATTAATTATTATAATATGTTTTTGCTAAACTAAAATTTATTTCTGCAAGTGTAGTTGGGAATAGCTATTATGAGAAAAAATATTGTCTGTTTTCAGGCTGGTAAAAATTTTGTCTTGTATTTTTAATCATTTGTTACTTCATAAGCAAGTAACGGACGTATTCACACAGCTTGTAGGGGGATTTAGATCTCACAAATAAATCAAATATTAGTAAAATATCATAGGGACTAGGTGTTACTAGTAGAAATATATTTCTTTATTGAGATCCCTTTAATCCGGAAATTTTTATTATATGTAATATATAATTTTAATTTATATTTTAGCTGGAATGTACTGAGAAGTTATCGAATTGTATTTGCTCAATTTGCTCTGTTCGATTAAATGAAACATATAAATTTGTAGAAAAATGTTTTAAATCGCAAGAAATTTTCAAGCGTTATGCAAAACAACAATCGCAAAATAGTGAAGTTATGAAAAACAAAATTAAAGAAGAGACTATTGATGAAGAATACATTAAACTAGATTTGGAAACTGATATAAACATTAAAGTTGAAGAAAGTTTAGAATCACAAAATAATACAATTTTTGATGCTGTTTGCATGAAAGAAGAAGTGATTAATGAAGAATACATTGAGGATTTGGAAAATGATACAAATATTAAATTTGAAGAAAGTTTGAAATCAGAATCTTTAGATTTACATTCAGAATTAATAATTAAGGAAGAATATTCTGATTTTGAGAATGAAACCGATATAAAACGTTGTCAAGCTAGTAGAACTTCAAATAAAAATACTATTTTTAGCTCAAAAAAAAATGATAAATCTGTAAAGAAAAGTGAATCTCATAAATGTACATTTTGTGAGAAAACTTTTACTCAGAGTGGAACTTTAAAATTGCATATTCGTGTACATACAAATGAGAAACCTTATAAATGCGAAATATGTGAGAAAACTTTTACTCAGAGTGGAACTTTAAAATTGCATATTCGCGTACATACAAATGAGAAACCTTATAAATGCGAATTATGTAAGAAAACTTTTACTCAAAAAGAAAACTTAAAAAGACATATCCGTTCTCATTCAAATGAAAGACCTTATAAATGCGAAATATGTGAGAAAACATTTACTCGAAATGGAGATTTAAGAAGACATATCCGTTCTCATACAAATGAAAGACCTTATAAATGCGAAATATGTGAGAAAACTTTTATTCAAAGTGTAGATTTGAGAAGACATATCCGTTGTCATACAAATGAGAGACCTTATAAATGCGAAATTTGTGAGAAAACTTTTACTGAAAGTGGAAACTTAAAAAGAGATATCCGTTCTCATACAAATGAGAGACCTTATAAATGCGAAATATGTGAGAAAACTTTTATTCAAAGTTCAGACTTACGGAGACATATCCGTTCTCATGCAAGGGAGAAACCTGTTGAACACAAAATAGAAAACTTTTCCACAAAGTAGAAATTAAAAGAAAAGATTTTGTAGTTCTCTTTTTATTAATGATTATTTTTTAAATCTTGTTATGCCCCATTCAGACTGCTGTTTCGCTAGCGAAATCAGTGTTATGTTTTAGCGCAGAACTAGTGGTTCTGAACCAAATCACATGTAAGCTTATGGGGATATTCTGTACATGGCCGGATTTCGTTTCATTAGCAAATTTTGTTTCATCGCAACCAAAGTCTGGCCTGGTTAAAGTTTCTTAACTAAAATTTGCTTATGTTTTAAAAACGGCCAATTAGATTTTACTAAAATGAGATAGCGTTGTATATCCGTTTTTATGAAAGAAACATTAAATTTATAATATGTAAATGAACAGTTTGGAAGATAAAATTAATATTATTTTGAAAACGCGTATTAATATAATAAAATCGCATTCAGTTTAGAAACATCAGAAGAAAAATTAGCGAAAATAAAGAAGATGGCGAATTCATAGTGTAAACTTGCAAAATTATATTTATGTTCTATACGATTCGAAATGTTCTGTTTCGTATTCGTATTTTTCAAATGATTGTACAGGTCTTATTTTGTATAATCATAAAATTTATGATTAATTTGTTGTGCTAAAAATGTATAGGTCTGAAGAAGATTTTACATACATACAAACATACAAACACAATCACGCCATATACCCAAAAGGGTGTGGAACAAACTCTTTCCATTATACCGAAATTGGTGAAACTTTTGTGTTTGTGCGTAAAATTAAAGCGGTAGTCTGAATGACACTTTATGTACAATAATGTTTTTTAATTTTTATAAAAATCAACATGAATTTGAAAATTTATAACACAACATGAAATGACAATAAACTTTGCTTATGCGTTCCTAATACAAATTGAAATTTTCAGTTTTCATTGTGACAAGAAGATAATAAAATAGTTTGTTGATATATTTTAATGTAACGATGACGGCATTTACCAAAATTAATTTTATATATTTTTCAATTTATATTAATTTTATTATTATTAAATATGTAAACTATATTAAATATTATTTATAATAAAATTAAAATTAATAAATAAATCAATATTATTATGTAATATATGTTTACCAATTGTTCTAACTTTATTTAATAATATGAAAAAAATATTTTTTTTTCAAGCGTATCATGAGTTAGTACTGGGTGACCAATTTTAAGCTTTTCAGCAGAATATCTCGAAATGATACACCTATTTTTTATTGCAAATTCGGAAAGAGCATAAAAAAAACTATGTAAACATTTAAAGATCTAACATCGCCAGAAAATGAAAAACTCACTTTCACTAGTAATATCAAACAAAATAAAAATTATAAAATTTAATTTTGATGTAAATGGTACCTAGTAAAATACTAAATAAAACTGTTAATTAATACTAAATCATTAGAGAAGTCAGAAAATTCATTTAGGAGAATTAAAACCAATCCTATTAAAACATTCTTATTTCCATGCTAATCAGTGCTGGATTATAGCATAAGCTGACTAAGCTATAGCTTAGGGCCTCGAAATTTTGGGGGCCCCGCGGAAATTGTAAAAAATTAAAAATTAAAAAAACTAATAGTGTCAATTTTTCTGAAAAAAAAAATAACGAAGTGAAGAAACTATTGGAACATAAAAGTTTGCGTATGTCTAACGACTGGTCATTTCTAAAAGTAGTTAAAAATTAGTTGATTTTGTATTAAAAGCGAATATTTCACTCTTAGTTCTTAATTAAAGTTACTATTTAATTCAAATTCGTCTTACATTATTTCAAATTAAGGTGATGTCGAAAGTCTGCTGGAACAAAGTTAGTGTCTTTGTTAATAAAAAATGAACAAATAATAATTTTACTATAAACCGACCTTTCCGACATTCTATGAATGTTGGAGAATATGCGTGGCTGACAAATCAAAGCTTTTATTAACGCATTATCGAGAAAAACGTTTTTTCGCGATTTCTCGTAGCAGACGACAAAAATTCGCGAACAAACGTTTTTCTAGATCATGTGTTAATAAAAGTTATGATTTGTCAGTCACACATATTCTCCAACATTCATAGAATGTCGGAAAGGTTTGGTTATAGTAAAATTATTATTAGTTCATTTTTTATTAACAAAGACACTAACTTTGTTACAGCAGACTTTCGACATCACCATAAGAAGACGTACTAATGGTGTCAATATTCATTTACTTATTTTCCCGGGCAATAACCTTCTCTACGAATCAGAGAATTTGATTACTTTTCAAAATACTTTATTCTATAATAAAATTTGTACAAAAAGGGGGGGGGAGGGCCCCCCAAAATCTTTTGTGCTTAGGGCCCCTCATATGTTAATCCGGCCCTGATGCTAATAATATTGTTATTGTAATATTAGTAATAATTATACTAATTTGTATTTTTATTAGAATAATTAAAATTTGTAAAAAGAAGTATGATAGGCAAAAAAATGAAAATATACAATAAGAGATAGTTTCATCTAGCGTGGGAGGAATTATATGTATAATGTTACCGCCACCCAAGGCATTAGAGATAAGGCACATCTTACGTTACACACTTATCATATTTCTTTATGAGAAACTATCGTGTTCTCACACTATGTAGAGAAGTTAGAATTTATGTGTTCGTCTATTTGTACAGACGTATATATTTGTCGTTCTTGTAAAATTTTAATACAAATTTTTAAATATAATTTCCTCGATAGATTATTTATATATATATATATATATATATATATATATATATATATATATATATATATATATATATATATTATTTATTTTTATGTAACTTATTATTGGCTAATTTAATAAAAGGTTAAATATGTGAATATGTTTTATTTGTAGCCATAATTTTAATTCATTTATAACAAAAATTAATTTAACATTTTTTACATACAAAAAAATAAAACATAATTTTTCAACAACATAGGAAAAATAGCATTACACCAAAATAGTTCACATTTTTCAATTAAATCTAAACAATAATTTTTATCAAATTGAACCTGCACGCAATCGTAACTTCTATTTCTTGTAAAATTTGTATTTGCTACACAAAATAGACATTTCTGTTTATTTAATAAAAATATTGCATCTGCCCTTATAAAATTTTCCTTATATTTCCAGTTGCATCAATATAATTTAAATGCTAATTATATAAAATTGTATGCAAATATATTTACAAAATATAGTAGGTACAGACAGGGTTAGACTGGCCTACCGGGGCACCGGGCTTTCCCCGGTGGGCCGTTATCATTATGGGCCTTGACCGGCGATTGTCAAAAAATTAAGTTTTACAAAAATTTAAGAACAGATTATTCCAAAAACAATGTCATGTATTGAATGACGATATATATAAATGACATTTATTGGTTAGATCCTAATAACTATCCCAAAATCAATAATGGTAATAGTCCCGATAAAACTACTGAATTAATCCGATGACAGACAAACTGAAACCAGAGAAGAAGACGAAATCAATGTAACAAACTATAGTAATATTTGTAGAAATTGCATTGTCTGTTGTTTTCAGTTTTACAAAAATTTAATATCCGCACATTGACATACGCTAGTTTATTCATTGCTTATAAATTAGTGCCAACATTATCTTCCACTCAACTATCATGAGAACGAACATTTTCGAAATTGAAATACATTTTAAACAGATTGCGAAATTGTTAAAATCAGGATAATTTCAAGTAGCTTTCATGCTCATGTCATACGAGAAGGATATTTTGGAAAAATTAGATAATGAAGATATCATTACAAACTTTTTCGCAAAAAGTAATTTATTAAATCGTCTTTTAACTTAGATTTAAATAAAAAATTATATTTAATTTTATATGTTTTTACAATTTATTCATCTTTATATTTCTGTAATGTCATTTCCATGTTTATTATTGAATATACGCCGACCGCCTACTAGAGACACAACATCGATCGTGAATACAACGCCAACGCCACTAGGGATACTAATTTCTATTTTAAAATTAATGTTTGTTTATCTTCCATCAAATATGAACAATTTTTCTAGTTTTAGTTATTTTTATTATATGTGATACTATAAAATCTAAATAAACTATAAATTAAATTTTTAATAAGTAATTTTAAATAAACGTTAAAAGTATATTTGACAAAAAATTCTTTTAAAAGTGAAGTTAGAATAAGTATCGTAGATTTGTTGAATTAGAGAATAAAAACAAAAATCTTTTTCTTTACTATTTATTTGAATTGTTTACTATTCATTAATGTATGAGTGCATTTTATTGATATTCTATATTTCAGGTGATTTAGTATTAGGTAGATTAAAAAGCAAGCAATTATTATAATTATTCCTTGTACATAAAATGAAATTTCACGTAATGACGGAAGTGCTGCTTACGCGTGTGTGGAAAATAAATTATACAAACTTATACTATTATTTTTATTATATATTAACTTTTTATTAAGTCAACAATTTCTTTGCGGACTTGCTTTGCCCGCTCCTCACTCATCTCCTTTAGAGATACCTCCACATATTGGACAAACATTTTTTTTGCCCCTCGCCTGCTAAGTGGCAGCAAACAAACTATCAAAAATGTTTTTTACAACATCCAAAATTTCACTGAATGGATCAGCTTTCCTTTTGTTACACCTACAAAAAAATATATAACAAACATTATAAAACATAAATTTCAAATTATTTGTTTTTCCAGATATATTATAATAAAATAAAATCAAACTTTATTTAGCTTTTGGCTAATAAATTACACTGTGATTCATATTTACAAAATTATAAAATTACAGGATATTTACAAATTTATAATAATATTTTTAATATTCATCAAATTATTAATTAACTTTGTTAAAGTTTTTTTTTAATTTCAAACTTAAAATTTTTAATTTTTTGAATCTTTAACATATTTAGGTAATTTATTATATTCAAGTAATTCATTGTGAAATATATTGTAAGTAGTACTACTATTAGTTTTTTAGTAAAATAAAAATAATTATCTGCATAATTATTCACAAAACTACTGAATTTCAGATTGCTACTTAAATATTTCGGAAGCAAACCATGTTGCATTTTAAATATAAAAATCGTTATATAGCGCTAAACATTTAAATTTGAATTTACCGCGATGTTATAGTTGCGAGCTAGGTGGCATGATGGTGGTTCCTGGTCGGTAATACAGTGTGTGTGTCAGAGTGAAGCAAGCTGGCGAGGTGTGCGTTTAATGGCGCGACATGTTAAATTTCACTACAACAATAAATCAACTAATATCTTATGTCTAGTGTTTTATTTCTTGGCCATCACTTACTACAGCTTCAGAAGTGGGATTATAAGAATTCAATCACCACGTTTATTTGTGTGTATTAGGGGAAATAGTGAAATTAACTCGAACCTTAGAACTGTGGATTAAACACGTGGTAGAAAAGGATAGTGAGATATGAATACTAGTGAGTGCGAGAGAGCACGATAGTGACGCGCTGTTTTGCCAACGATTTTATAAGTTTTATTTCTGATTATTTATTATGGGGGATGAACAGAATACAGTAACATTGATCGATATACCCGAGATCGCGAATAATATTAAAACTTCTCCAGCATCGGTAATTAAAGCATTACATAAGTTTATATTCGGAGTGACTGGCGATCGTTTAAATCGAAGCCGGTTACGTAAGTTTTCGGGATTTGAATTCGCTTCGGATTCTGAAGAATTCACACAGAAGGTTGAGTGGACAGTTCAAAATTGCTCTGTCGGTGATTTAACAGCCAGTTGTAATCTTTTACGAATAGACTATACGGGTACTCCTAAGGAAATCGCGCAAAGATTGTGTGAACATCTGACCAATTTAGATTTATTACAAGGTCGCCCCAGTGACGAAGACGTCGACACTGAAGACCCCGATGACGAAATCGACGAGGATCAAGATGAAATACGAAGTTCCGTAAGTCAACAACTTGTCAATACTAATGCCACTATAAGTTTTAGAGATATTGAAGACACAATTCGATTGTTCGATGGTAATAACTATCCTGTTAAATTATGGGTGACCGAATTTGAGGATAATGCAATTTTGATGGGCTGGAATGAGCTACAGAAATTTATTTTTGCAAAGAAACGCCTAAGTGGATTAGCTAAACTATTTATTCAGAGTGAACGGGACATCCGATCGTGGAAACTCTTACAACAAAAACTTATTGAAGAATTCTCGTCAAAAACAACTAGCGCACAATTACATAAAATGTTACAAGATAGAAAAATGAAACGCGATGAGTCGGTGCAAGAATATTTCTTACATATGCGAGAATTAGCTTCAAGGGGAAGTATTGAAACGGATGCTGTTATACAATATGTTATTGACGGTATAACCGACGACCCGAATCGAAAAAGTATTTTGTATGGTGCACGTAACTTCAGAGAATTTAAGGACAAGTTAGAAATCTATACAAAGATTCGCGCATCATTCCATTCTTCATGGAAACGAACTTCGTCCGTTCCAAGCATTAGTCGATCGCAAGGAATTGATCGAAATGAAACAAGTAAGAAGCAGATGCCTGCCGAAGAAAAATCGAAGACCGACACTAACCATGTAAGATGTTTTAACTGTAATAATTTAGGTCATGTTGCAGCTTCTTGTCCCCGACCACGAAGGCCCAGAGGATCCTGTTATGGTTGTGGATCCACCGCACATTTGAAAAGAGACTGTAAACAAAATGGCAGAGAAGCACGTGGCTCCGCACCTGCTGACAATGATGGTCGTCAAACCGGTGAAACAAGTAATGCCTTCCATCTTATAGAATCTGCTCCAACTGTTGTGTTACCAGTTCCGAGTTATACGGTGTTACTTCAACTGGAACAAAGTGAGATATGTGCAACGCTAGATACAGGTAGCCCCATATCCCTTTTATTAGAAAGTAAGGTGCCCAAAAATGTGAATTTGAATACAAATGTAAAATCTCATAATTTTGAAGGTGTCAACAGTAGCAAAATTATTATATTAGGTCAATTAAAGTTAACTGTAATGATTAATGATATAGAATTATTAGTAAATTTCTATGTTGTACCAGATTGTACTATGAGTTGTTCCTGTCTATTAGGTAGAGATTTTATTATCCGAAACGACATTCAAATAAATTTTGGTAATACTGTTGAAATAATCAAAAAACCTGTTGTTAACATTATTGATAATTCGTGGGATAATGAGATTCTACATATTGCGACAGAAAATAATAACACAGTAAATTTAAACATTAATGAGAAAATTGATGTTCAATCAGGTGGTAGGGTTTGTGAGATAGTTAAAAAATATTATTTTGATGTTGAAAGACCAAACGAACCACAAACGAGTTTAGAAATGGAATTAATTTTAAAAAATAACTTCAAACCTTTTTATTTCAATCCTAGACGCTTGTCATATCAAGAAAAGGAAGCTCTTAAAGAAATTATAAATGATCTTTTAGCTAGGAAAATAATTCGACCGAGTAAATCACAGTTTGCTAGTCCGATTGTGTTGGTTTCTAAGAAATCAGGTGAATATAGAATGGCAGTCGATTACCGAGAACTAAATAAAATGACACAACGCGACATATTTCCGTTGCCAAGAATCGATGATCATATAGATAGATTAAAAGATAAAATATATTACACTCGTTTAGATTTAAAAGACGCGTTTTATCACGTTCGAATAAAAGAGAATTCAATACCTTTTACTTCTTTCTCCACGCATTTAGGACAATATGAATACGTAAGATTACCTTTCGGATTGTCTAACGGTCCTTCATTCTTCACTCGCTATATTTATGCTGCATTTCGTAAATTATTAGACGAAGAAAAAATATTAATTTATTTAGATGACATTTTAATAGCGACTGAAAATATAGATGATAATTTAAACATTTTAAAAGAAGTATTATTAACTTTGACGCGAAATCATTTAGAACTAAAATGGGTTAAATGTGCATTTCTGTTAACGCAAGTTGATTATTTGGGGTATCGTATTGATGCCAGCGGAATTCGTCCAAATCCAGAAAACATTGAAGCCGTGACACAGTATTCAATTCCTAGAAGTTTTCGCGAATTGCATAGTTTTTTAGGATTAATATCGTATTTCCGTAAATTTATAAAAAATTTCGCAACTTTAGCCAAACCGTTATATGATTTATTAAACTCTAAAACCGACTTTCAGTGGAATAATGAATGTTCAAATTGCTTTGAATATCTAAAACGCATTTTGATTAATGAGCCAGTTTTAGCTGTTTATTCTCATACGACCGATACCGAGTTACATTGTGACGCGAGTAAGCACGGTTATGGATCTGTTCTGATGCAAAAACAAACCGATGGTAAATTTCATCCTGTTTGTTATTTCAGTAAACGTACTTCAAAAGCTGAAGCAAACTATCATAGTTTTGAGCTAGAAACTTTAGCAATAATTTATTCTTTAGAACGTTTTAGAATTTATCTACAAGGAATTCCATTTAAAATCGTAACTGATTGTAATAGCCTTAAACTAACGTTAGAACGCAAGGAAATCAATCCGCGAATTTTACGTTGGTCGTTAATTTTGAGGAATTACAATTATACTTTGGAACATAGATCGGCGGAACGTATGCAGCATGCGGATGCGTTAAGTAGACAATTTGCAGTACTTGTTATTACGGAAAATAGCTTTGAGCGAAATTTAGCTATCTTACAAAATTTAGATCTTGATATTGTCAAAATTAAGAACGATTTAGAACATCGAGAAGATAAAAATTTTGAATTGCAAAACGGATTAGTTTATCGGAAAACAAAAAACAAATTATTATTTTATGTACCGAAATCAATGATAAATAATGTTATTAATGTTGCCCATGACGAGATCGCTCATCAAGGAACAAATAAAACCGTAGAATATCTCATGCGTGTTTATTGGTTCCCTGATATTAAGAGAAAAGTGCAAAATTATATTTCTCAATGTTTGAAATGCATTACTTATTCTACAATAGCTAATAAAGGTGAAGGTAGATTACATTGTCATGATAAAGGAAAACAACCATTTTATTGTCTTCATGTAGATCATTATGGTCCCTTAGAAAAAACGAATCATCGTTATAAATACATTTTTGAGGTTATAGATTCTTTTACTAAATTTGTTAAACTTTATGCCACAACTAGTACTAAAGTCGATGAAGTAATTACGCATTTAAAAAGTTATTTTAACCATTATAGTAAACCGAGGAAAATTATTTCGGATAGAGGTAGTTCGTTTATGTCCGACAAATTTAAAGAATTCTTAAACAATGAAAATATTCAGCATATTGCTATTGCTAGTGCAACCCCACATGCTAATGGTCAAATCGAAAGAATAAATCGAAGTCTGACGCCAATGTTAAGTAAATTATCTAACAGTTTATCCACATGGAATACCACTTTAAGCGATATAGAGTACGCGTTAAATAACACTATAAACCGTTCGATTGGAACAACCCCCGCACAACTCTTATTCGGAATAAACCAGATCGGTAAAATTAAAGATGATTTAAGCCAAGCTTTATTAGACCAACAAGACGTTGATCGTGATTTAATTCAAATGCGGGATGATGCTTCTAAACAAATACAATATACTGCTAATCGTAATAAAAATTATTATGATCAACATCACAAACAGCCGTATGAATATAAAATTGGAGATTATGTTATGATCAAAAATGTCGATGTTACTCCAGGAGTGAATAAAAAATTATTGCCGAAATACCGTGGTCCTTATGTAATTAGAAAAGTTCTAGACAATGATCGTTATGTAATTACGGATCCTGAAGAACATCAGTTGACTCAAAAACCATTCGAAGGAATATGTTCTCCGGAAAACATGAAACTTTGGAAGGAACATATTTAATCGAATTCAAATTGTTATGAATATATTTTACTTTAGTTATGTTACTTATTATCTTATGTATAACTTATGGTTAAGAAAAAAATTATGACCAACCTTATGTATTTTAAGATTTTATGAATCATTTATGAACTTATGTCTTTATCAACAAATTTATGTATTTATGTATACTTAGATTATTTATGTACTTATGTCTTAACAACCGAATTCATGTATTAGTTATGTGTGAACCATTTATGTTAAGTGTTCCAATGATATACGAATTTTGCTGTTAACCTACAGATGATTAGGGGCAATCATTGTGTCAGGAAGGCCGAACTATAGCGCTAAACATTTAAATTTGAATTTACCGCGATGTTATAGTTGCGAGCTAGGTGGCATGATGGTGGTTCCTGGTCGGTAATACAGTGTGTGTGTCAGAGTGAAGCAAGCTGGCGAGGTGTGCGTTTAATGGCGCGACATGTTAAATTTCACTACAACAATAAATCAACTAATATCTTATGTCTAGTGTTTTATTTCTTGGCCATCACTTACTACAGTTACAAGTTTTATTTTCAATTTCAATAACTGAGTATTTATCTAGGAATATCAAACCAAATATTCTTTCGCGTAATATGAGTTGCGAAAAACGACAACTGAAGTGGAAAGTAAGATTGTGTTAACGCGCGTGTTTCAACATATATCGAACCGAAATAAACCAATACCTTTTTCCGATTCAGTTCCGGTTTTCATTCTAGCAAAAAATAACGATTTCTTTTTAGTATCGACTATCGATTGTTGCGTCGCCGTCGTAGGTATAAGTTAAATAAACGATTATTCCTTAAACTTAAAAAATATATTCACTACGAAACAATATTACAGAAATACAAACAAAATCTGATTTGTTATTGTAGGAAATATTAGAAAAAACTTCTTAATTTGTTTCAATGTTTCATTGACAAAATTTATCAGTTCCATGCAGATTAGTTTCCGTTTTGCTTTTAATAATAAATAACTATACATATTAAGAACAGATAATATTAAAACTATTTTTCGCACATTCATATTATACGTACTTACTGTACAGCCATTGTTGACAGATCATGTAAATTGAATTTACTAAATTTCGAAATAGTAACTGAAAATTCACAGTGCTACTAGTTGACAAAGAAACAAATATTTATCTTTATAACAGAAATACTTCAGTTTTTAAAAAATAATTATTGTGTGATATGTTTATAAAAATGTATGTCTATAAAATGATAATTATGTTTAAAGTTTAAATTTTATTTAATAAAAATAATTTAGACTATGCATATTTATTAAATAACAATAGTTTTGAATATTTTCAATAAAATCCAGTGGTCAAAATTAGATGAAAAGCAGGACTGTTTAAACCATATTGGTTTTAATTGTCAACTCTGGCTGTATTCTAAAAATCACTAATATTTTTTGTAATTTTCAGTGTTATATGTGTGAGTAGGAATTTCCAATATTACCATACATAAAAATAAAAAATTTAAGAAAGAATAATAAATTTATAATCAATTTTTACAATATTTTAATAAAATGACTAATATTTATATTCTCTAATATACTTTATTATCTTTTGCCAAATACAATTTTATTTTTGAAATAATTATTTTTACATATAACATAAAAAGTACAAATATAGCAGATTTATTCTTAAATGTGTATAGAAAAGTGTTGTTTTATGTTGCTACTGTTAGTAAAACCGTTATTACAAATTTCTCATTTATAAGGTTTTGTCCTGTGTGTGTGTACGCATATGACGTTTTAAAGTGCCATTCAGAGTAAAACTTTTATTACAAATTTCACATTTATAAGGTTTCTCCTGCGTATGCGTACGCATATGATCTTTTAAATTGCCACTGACACTAAAACTTTTCTTACAAATTTCACATTTATAAGGTTTCTCCTGTGTATGCGAACGCATATGTTCTTTTAAATTGCCATTTCGACTAAAATATTTATTACAAATTTCACATTTGTAGGGTTTCTCCTGTGTATGCGTACGCATATGTAATTTTAAATTGCATTCGATACTAAAAGTTTTACTACAAATTTCACATTTATAAGGTTTCTTCTGCGTATGTTTACGCATATGTACTTTCAAATTGCCACTGATACTAAAACTTTTACTACAAATTGCACATTTATACGGTTTCGCATGTGTATGTGTACGGATATGTAATTTTAAAGTATCCTTTCGACTAACAGTTTTATTACAAATTTCACATTTATAAGGTTTCTCCTGTGTATGCGTACGCATATGTAATTTTAAACTGTCCTTTCGACTAAAAGTTTTAATACAAATTTCACATTTATAAGGTTTCTCCTGGGTATGTGTACTTAGCCAAACTTTTTCACATATTCGTTTCTTTTCTGTGCTTGTCTGACTGCATGTTTTTAAATTCAAACCATCACTGAAAGATTCTGCGCAACTGCGACTGTTCTCAAAAGATGTTCCAGGTTGTAAATAATCGTTAATATTAGCAGTTTGTTTATTAATTTCAGAATTTTCGATATCAGCCATAAGTGTTTTATTGTCTAGCAAGCGTTCCAATTCTAAATTACCTTTCATTTGAATGTTGTTTGCCAATCTACACTCAGCAGAATTAAAACCACAAACTTTAAAACCTTCAATTTCTTGCTCTTCAATTTTAATTTCGTGTTCAGCATCTACTTCGGTAAAACAATCATCGTTAATATGGTTTTCACTAACATTTTCTTTAGTAATGTCATTTTTTAAATCAGTTAATAATACGTTTACATCTTCACTCGGACATTCCAATACTCTTTTCACGTTTATATTAGTTTCTATATCAATAGTGTCAACGCAACTTTCTTCAATGACTTCTTGCTTAATATATATTTCTTCAAAATTTACTTGAATAGATTCGGAACCGCCAGCAACGTTTTCTGGTTTCATAAAATTTGATTCATTGTCATAATTCGTTGATGTATTACGCATGTCCTTAGATTTATCAATATATTCTTCATCCAAATAATTTGTTTCCAGCTCATTTTTCATAGTTACATTATTACAATTTATTTGTTCAATTTTCTTGGTAATTACATTAGTTTCTTCTAATTTTCTTTCCTTCATCATAATTTGGTAACGTATGTCCTGTTCTGTGTACTGTTCGTTTTGTAATTGCTCTAAATACTTTTCTAGAACTTCCTGGGAACGAAAGCAGTTCTGGAGAAATTTGTAACTTTGATTTAACTGAGTAATGCATGTTTTGCATATGCCAATCGGTAAATTATTATTTATTTTTAGCTGAAAACAGATAAATTTAATATAAAGTATTAAATACTAAAATATTAATACTCACAAGTCCCGGCGCAATTCGATTTAATTTATCCAATATAATGATGTTATCTGAATCGAAATTGTTCAGGGTTGATGTAACATCTTTGTAATTAATACACAAACGACAGAGCTTTGTAAACATAGACATATTTATCTATTTATATTTAATAATATTTCCAAAAGTTTATATAACCAATAAACTAATTAACGATTATACTGTTTGACAAGTTGATTTAGAATCGCCTCTAGTTGCAAATTTAGTAACTACGAGACAGTGGTATCCAAACTTTTCTTGTGAAACAGTACAGAATTTATTTATGTATGATTGTCGCAAAATTAATAATTTTTTTGCTAGTTCTTTAAATATATTTGTTTAATATTTCTAATGATTCGATTAGTGGTATTTAATTATTAAAAAGATACTCAAAAGTAAGAAATATTGAAAGTGACAGCTGCGCTAATGCTGCGTTCGCACACTCAATATTTAGCTATAAATACATAAACAATCTATTTTGCTATCACAATATGGAACGAATAGTTCAAGAAGAATGACATTTTCACTTTTAATTTTATTGTGTACTAAACTTTAAATAATAGATATGCATTGTATAATTAATGTATTATTTTATAATTTAGTAATCACTTTTAATATTTATTTTATATAACAGTAATTAATGTATTTTATTATTTTATATGTATAAGCAGTAATACTATTATTATAGCTATTTTATAAATCTAATTGAGTGGATACCCCCTAATATCACAAATGACGTCACTGGCATCTAACTAGTTGTCCAGTTAAATTTTGCATTATAAATTTTGGCTAAAGTTTACTATATTTCCATGAAATCTCGTTTAATCAGTAGTTTTAAAAATTTTGATTCTGAAAATAATAAAATTTAAATAATTTGTAGAATATTATTTTCTAATTTTTATAAAATCAACATGTATTTGAAAATATATAAGTGATTCTTCTTTTTCTTAAACATCAGACATTACAAAAAATTCAGCTGGCCTACTGTATTTCTAACATATTTTTATAAGTTATCCTTGAATAATATCAAATATAATATTTTTATATTTTACTTATAGCAAACAGCTTTTTTTTTTGGTAGAAAATTTATGTTTAATCATGAAGATCATGAATAGTTTTTTGCAACATTGTCAATTACAACTGATAAAAATATATTTTCCACTACTTCTGCGGGTGCGCTCAACAAAAATATCATGCTTTTTATTCTTCTTCCTATACTAGAAATATAACACAAAATTCATCTGGCCAACTGGATTTGTGTCAGATTTTTGTAAGTTAACCTCTAATACTATCAAATACATTATTTTTATGTTTTACTTTTTGTAAGAAGCTTTTTTGGTAGAAAATTCATTTTTAATCATGAGTAGTTTGATGCAACTTTGAAATTATGTACAAGTGATCACTATACTTAATCTGGATTCAGATGGCAAACGTTTCGTAGATAAATTGGAAGCAATTATGCCAGAAATTGTGAGAATGAAATAATTTGTTTTGATTGTAATATACATTATTATTTGTGAATCTTTTATTTTTCTTATTTTAGGTAGATTGCAAGATCAAATTATCGAATGGTATTTGTACAATTTGCGCTGTTCGGTTGAATGATGCTTATAAATTTATAAAACAATGTTTCAATTCTCAAATAATATTAAAACAACATTTAAATGAAGAACGTTGTCGATTGTGTGCTAGTGGTGATAATATAACATTGAGTTTAACTACAATGAATACGGATAACGTATTGTTATCATATAAATTGGAAACTGTTGCGTCGGAAATTGTAAGTAAAATTTATATATTAGCGACTTTAATCAGTTCCATGAATAAAATTATATTATATTATATAAGTTAGACAGACAACAATGAATCTAACCTAATTTAGAATATATTTGTTGATTTTGTTTAATTGAAATTTATATAAAACAAGTTGTAATATGAATACATGTACATTTACAATAAAAATTACATAAAACAATTGTTTTATTAGATTTACTTATAATAAGTTTATTAGTTATTACAATATGTTTTTGCTAAACTAAAATTTATTTCTGCAAGAGTCGTGGGAATAGTTAGAAAAATGTTGTTGTCTGTTGTGCTTGGGTTATTTTTAATCATTTGTTACCCTATAGCCAAGTAATGTACCCACCCAGCTTATAGTAGGATTCAGGGGCGCATCTAGATAATTTTCAAGGGGGGGGAGGGCATTTTGTCTTTTTTTTTTAGGATAAAGGTAAATAATTATTAAGAAGTTTTAAGCCTATATAAAAAATTATTATCCCACCTTATATGCATAGCTGTATGCAAGGTGGGTTAATAATAATTGTTGTGTGGAATATATATTTGTATGTATTTTGTATTATGTTCTTAGGCCCAAGGAGGGGCCATGGCCCCCATGCCCCCCCTCGTGGATCTGCCCCTGGTAGGATTTAGATCATTCAAATATTCGTTAAATATCATAGGGATTTAGTGTTATTAGTAGAAACAGTTTTTATTAAGATCCCTTTATAATCCGGAGATTTTTATTATATAGTATGTTTAATATGTAATATTAATTTATATTTTTAGCTGAAATGTACTGTGAAGTTATCGGATTGTATTTGCTCAATTTGTTCTGTTCGATTAAATGAAACGTATAAATTTGTAGAAAAATGTTTTAAATCGCAAGAAATTTTCAAGCGATATGCAAAACAACAATCGCAAAATAGTGAAGTTATGAAAAACAAAATTAAAGAAGAGACTATTGATGAATAATACATTAAACTAGAATTAGAAACTGATAGAACCATTAAAGTTGAAGAAAGTTTAGAATATCAAAATAATACAAATTTTGAGTTTGTTTGTGTGAAAGAAGAAGCTATTAATGAAGAATACATTGAGGATTCGGAAAATGATACAAATATTAAATTTAAAGAAAGTTTGAAATCAGAATTAATCATTAAGGAAGAATATTCTAATTTTGAGAATGAAACCGATATAAAACAGTGTCAAGCTAGTAGAAATTCGAATGAAAGTGATGATCCTGTACTGAAAATAAAAGCCTATAAATGTACATTATGTAAGAAAACTTTTACTCAGAATATAAGTTTAAAAAGGCATATTCGTATACATACAAATGAGAGACCTTATAAATGCGAAATATGTGATAAACAATTTACTCGAAATGGAGATTTAACAAGGCATTTTCGTATTCATACAAATAATATTTTCAGCTCGAAAAAAAAATGCTGAATCTGTAAAGAAAAGTGAATCTCATAAATGTACATTATGTGAGAAAACTTTTACTCGGAATGATATTTTAGAAAGGCATATTCGTATACATACAAATGAGAGACCTTATAAATGCAAAATGTGTGAGAAAACTTTTACTCAGAATGGAAGTTTAAAATTGCATATTAGTATACATACAAATGAGAGACCTTATAAATGCGAATTATTTGAGAAAACTTTTACTCAAAGAGAAAACTTAAAAATACATATCCGTTCTCATTCAAATGAAAGACCTTATAAATGCGAAATATGTGAGAAAACTTTTACTGTAAATGCAAACTTAAAAACACATATTCGTATACATACAAATGAAAGACCTTATAAATGCGAAATATGTGAGAAAACTTTTACCCAGAGTAGCAATTTAAAATCGCATACAAAAGAGATCTTATAAATGCGAAATATGTTAGAAAACTTTTACTGTAAATGCAAGCTTAAAAACGCATATTCGTATACATACAAATGAAAGCCCTTATAAATGCGAAATATGTGAGAGAACTTTTATGTGGAGTGGTCAATTAAAGCAGCATGTCCGTTCTCAGGAGTAACCTGATAAATGTGAAATAGAAAACTTTTCCTCAAAGTAGAAATTAAATAGAAACATTTTCGTATTTATAGTTTAACAATTTAATTTTTGTAGTTCTCTTTTTATTAATGATTAGTTTTTAAATATTGTTAGGCTTCATTCGGACTGCTCTTTCGCTAGCGAAATCAGTGTTATGTTTTAGCGAAGACCTAGTGGTTCTGAACCGAACTACATGTGATTTTATGGGAATACATTGCAAATGCACTGATTTAGTTTCATTAGCAAAATTGCCAAGGTTTCTAACTAAAATTCACTTGTTTTAAGAACGGCCCATCACATTTTACTAAAATGAGATAGCGATGTGTATATGTTTTTATTAAAAGGAATGTCAAATTATAATATGTAAATGAGCAGTTTGGAAGATAAAATTAATATTATTTTGAAAACGCGTATTTCATATAATCAAATAACATTCATTTTAGACAAATCAGAAGAAAAATTAACGAAAACAAAACAGATGGCGAATTAATCCTATAAACCTATAAAATTATATTTATGTCTTATACTTTTCTAAGTGTTTTGTTTTGCATTCGTATTTTTCAAATGATTGTACAGGTTTATTTTGTATAATCATAAATTCTTCATCAGACATATTTAACACAACAAAACAATATAAACTGTAAAAAAAAACTGTACTGAACGTAACCAAAAACTGTTTAGAATATATGCAACGTAAACAGTAAAGTCAAAAATAATTTTTAACAACATTTTTCAAGTTTTTGCTATGTGGTACGTCGTACTAAATCGTACTAAATCGTAAAACTGTTCTGGCAGTCTGAATGAGGTTTTATTCTAAATATAATTTGTCAGTATTTTTATTTTTTACATGATTGTTATTTTAATTAAAATTCAAATGCTAAGTCTTATTCAGACTGCTGTTTTAGTTTTATGCAGAAGCACAACAATTTGACCAATCCAAACACTTGACACATTTTTAGTTTTTACGTCAAGTATTTGTGAGTATTTTGCTAAATCAGCTTTTGTGTTTGTGCGTAGAACTAAAACGGTAGTCTGAATTAAATTTTATGTACAATAATATTTTTAATTTCTATAAATATGAACATGTATTTGAAAATCTATAACACAACATGAAATGACAATAAACTTCGTTTATGTGTTCCTGATACAAATTGAAATTTACAGTCTTTATTGTGACAAGAAGATAACAGTTTGTTAAAATTCTAATGTAAGGATGACGGCATTTGCCCTAATCAATTTTATATATTTTTTAAATTTATATTAATTTTATTATTATTAAATATATAAAATATAGTAAATGTTATTTATAATAAAATTCAAATTAATAAATAAATCAATATTATTATGTAATATGTCTTGATAAGTTGTTTTGACCTTATTTAATAATATGAATAAAATTATTTTCTCAAATTTCTTTAAATTTGGTCTAATCATGTAAGTAAAGTCAATAAGTGTTGAATGAAGTTTATTGACTTTAGCTGCAGGATTAATACTAAACTTAATTTTTCTATTTTTTTTCTTTTGTTTGAATTTCGTGTAATGTATGGGCGGCCTTGTTTAAACAAGGGCCTTTTGTGCAATACCTGTTTGCGCAATTTGTTTGTAGGTGTATGGGGGTTTTTAGATTAGATTTTTTTTAAGTTAACCTCTAATACTATCAAATACAATTATTTTTATGTTTTACTTATTGTAAGAAGCCTTTTTTGGCAGAAAATTTAATTTTAATCATGAATAGTTTTATGCAACAATGTCAATTATGTACAAGTGATAAAAATGTATTGTTCACTATACTTAATTATGGTTGCCAGGTGTTCACTATTTGAGCAGACTGTCTGCTATTTTCACGCTCTATTCACTATTATTAAAATAAAAATAGCGGATATCAAAAATGTTTTTCTGCGAAAACACAAATAACCCACTCACAAAATATTTGCCATGATATTCAATAATATCTAAGGACATTATGGATTATCTTAAAGAATTATAACACATGTTAACTTATTGCAAAACAATATATATATGTATACCCAAATGATTTGCTTTAAATTTTATAAAATCTAATTTGAATTTGTTCATTATTTTGTCCGAAGGCTTCTGGCAACCCTACCTGTAACGAAGATTGTATGTATTTTAAAACTTCCCGTAATTTCATTTAATGCTGAATTCAATTTATGTAGAAATTCGTCTACATCTTCTGATTGTGACCGGTATACTACAAATATTAATAATTTTTTTTGTGGTATTTGTTTTCTTGTAATTTCGATAACTTTCTCTGCGGAAAATTTTATTTCTTCTGTAACTATACTATTTTTTGTTGCTATTAGAACCCCACCATGCTTGAAAGTTTCCCTTCAAAAATATGAGTCTATTTTGTAGTTTAAAATTTTTGATTGAATTGACATCTAACCAGTGTTCAGTGACACATAAGATAACTGCTTTCAATTTATTTAATGTATAATTTGGAATATCTGTTTTGTTTGTTGTTGATTGTACATTTATGTTAAGTAGTGTCGTGAAACTATTTTCGTTGTTTGGTTTGTATAGGAAAAAAATTGTACCTTTGAATTATTAAATTTTCAGGCCAAACTTCTGGTTTATTTACTTTTTCTGATAGTGATAGGATTCATTCCTACCTTAAATGACTTAGTAGTATTATAACACTGACAATGGCGCGAGCCGAAACTTAAGTCTGTTGACAAATTAAAGTTTAGTGAAATTTAACAAAAATGTGTATTATTGAAAACCTTTTATCGACTTAGTAGTACTTAAATTATTTGAATGCTTTACGATTGTTTCAATAGAAAATATTTCATTCGGAAATTTGCTTTTTAAGTATTTTTTTCAAAGTTTCTTCTGTTGTGTCACTTTTACATCGGCCAATGTTAAGCCAAGCTTTCTTTTCTGCTGCTTGAGGATCTGCGTCTATGTTTTGTTTTGCTGTACCGACTATACGTTTTTGTTGTTTTTTGTTTAGGTTATGTTGGATTTGTTTGTCATCTGATTTGGAGATTTCTGAAGTTACCGACAACTGCGTGTCCTTGACATTTTGTTCCGATTGAGTCGCTACTAATTAATTGTTTACTAAATGTTTTCATCTGATGGTGATTGCTTTTGCAATTGAAATTTACCTATTTTTTTGTTAGTAGAAAGCTCTACTTTGTCATTTTGTTGTTCTTTAGTCTTTAATAATGTTATTATCAATAATAACATTATTATACAGCAGCTAGTTACTATACACCGCTGGTGTGGCAGTGATATCTTTGGCGACTATATTACGAAAACTATTACGTTAAGTTAATTGACAATTGCATTATTTATTTTCGCTTGAATTTTAATTTTCTTATTAAAAACATGAAAATTAAGTGCAACAAATGCAATGTATACGGCCAAAGATGGTCAGAAATTGTATATTCAACCAAAGAATGATTAATTCTCACAAATCATGTAACAAATATATACATATACATACTATTCTATAACTGTTAGTAACTGATTAAAATTATTTGGCATGTATTTTTATTTATTTTTAGTTTAGTTATATTATGCTTAGTGTGCTCTGAATGCGTAATATTATTTTGAAAATACTATATACTTTAAGAAGTGCTGGTATCTAATTTAAGCCAAATTATAATAAACTTTAATAGCTTCTTTAAATTTGTTGTTTAAATTGTATAATGTAATATAAAAATGTATCAACGAAAAAGTAACAGTATGCCACTGGAATGTAGTTAGTAATTTCTGCGCTTCGAGAGCAACCTACTTATCATATTTGCTAAACTTGTAATATAATATTTGTCAAAAAAAAAACTAACTGAATCATGAATATAAAAACAAATTATAAAAAACAAAATATAAAATGTATCAATAAAAAAGTAATAGTTCGGCACTGGCATGTAGTCAGTAATTTTGCCGCTAGAACTGCAAGCTATTGCAAGCTACTTATTCATCTATAGCACATTTTCTAACCTGAATATAAATATCAGTATGTATATTCGCTTTTTCTACGTTAAATATAATTAATTGTAATTTTTTTTATCTCTGTTAGAGTAAAATGGAAGTGCCTAAGGAGGTATTCGAGATATTGAAGTGTTGCGTATGCTCCGGTTATTTGTCAACAGCACCTGTGTGCTGCAGACGAACAAGAGCATCTAGTGCGCGACATCAACTACGAACTGCTCGCGAAACAAACTGCATTTCCCTGCAACAACCACGACAACGGTTGCCGGACGAAGATCAGATTCGACGACGAATCCAATCATCATAACAACTGCGGTTACCATACGATTGTCCAATTACCGAATTGGGCGTGTGCGATTGGACCGGCACAAAACACAAACTATACGAGCACGTCGCCATCGAAGATCCCGATAATCTGGTCAACAATTCATTTGAATTGCATCAAGATATTACCACAGCCAGCCAGCGAACATTTCTACTAGCTGCATTCAATGTACTGTTTCTAGTTCACGTCAAGATCTGTTTGACGAGCAGCAAAATATATCATTCGATGCAGTTTCTTGGGAATGCAATCTCAGCTGCGAACTACAATTTCAACTTGACTATACGACGACACACAAACAGTTATTCCAAGGTTGGTGCAGTTACTGTTGAAGATTTTCGGGTAATACAGAAAAAAATCATGCTGTTGAGGTAGGTATAAATGCATTGCTTGAATTGATGGGCGGTTACAAAGGAACAATATTTAAAATCAGTGTGAATCAGTTGAGTGAGGATAATACGAACAATACTAGTGAATTTATATTATTGAATGTTGGGGTTATTAATTGTAATAAGCCAATAAGTTTGATTATATTGTATTTATTATATAAACTTATTAAATGTCATATTATTATACAGAACAAGCGATACGTCATACACTTACAACTACAAGGACACGACACTACTACAAGCATGTGTGTGTGTGCACATTACCAACTGAGTTGGTGGTGTTGCCAACATACTGGCACAAAAACATGAAACAATTACTTTCTTTAACACCTTCTCTTAATTATTTCATGTTTTTATAATTAAACAACCTACTTACATATTTACTCTTAATTTTCTTAGTAACACAAAAGAAATATAATTCTAATTTTACAATGTTATATATAATTTTTTTCTTTAACAGGTTGATTTAAATAATTTTTGATTAACAGATCAGGATATTTTTATGTTTATTAAACTTTACATTTTGTAATGGTTTCGTAAACAGATCAGCTACTTGTTCACTTGTTTCACAATATTTTATTTCTAATTCTTTTTCGGTAACTTTTTCATGAATAAAGTGATATTTCACGTCGATGTGTTTGCTTCTACGATTTATAACTCCGTTTTTGATTAGCTTGATTGCACTTTGATTGTCTACGTTTAACACTATAGGAACTTTATTTATTAAATCACTCACTAATTCGTTAATTAATGACTTTAAGTACATTAATTCTTTCACGCACTCTGCTGCTGCTACGTATTCTGCTTCAGTGTAAGGAGTTTGCGTTAATTTGATATATTCTTTTGTTCTTTCTATTTTTATTCCTAAAAATGAATCAGGTTTATATATTATTGTCATTTCAAATACCTTTTTCATTTCCTCAAGCAAATGCTTCATTATATTTTCATCATTTCCTATTAATATTCCGTCGTCCACATAAAGTGCCAATATCAACGAATTATTCTTATTTTTGAAGATGCATTGGTCTGTTTTAGTTGAAACAAGATTTTTTTTCTTTTAAAAAATCTGAAAACATCTTATTCCACTTCAGTGGTGCTTGTTTCAGGCCGTATAGTGACTTCTTCAATTTACATATTTTATTTTCTGTGTTATTTCCTTCTGGTAGTTTCATGAAGATTTCATCAGTCAGTTCTGCATATAGAAATGCCGTTTTTATGTCTATTTGCATTATTTCATAATTTAACTTTGTTGCCAAGCCAAATAGAATTCTCAATGAGCTGATATTTACTACCGGACTGAATGTTTCTTCATAGTCAATTCCAGATCTTTGTTCACAACCACGAACTACAAGTCGTGCTTTGTATTTTCCATTTTCTTTGATTTTAAAAATCCATCTGTTACTTAAAACTCTTTTATCTTTAGCTTCGGATTTATTTACATATTCCCATGTTTTATTTTTCTCATGAGCTTCATTTTCTTCACGTATGGCCTCACACCATTTTTCCTTGTCTGTTCCTGTTGTGGCTTCTTCATACGTAAGTAGAACGTAGTCTTTGAATCGTTTTGGTATTCTTATGGTTCTTTTTTCTGTATCTTCTGCTTCTTTCTGTGTTTCCTTCTCTTCGTCTGTACTTTCTTCAATTTCTGAATTTTCATCGTCAGTTGTACTTTCTTGTTCTTCTTCGCTATTACTTGTTTTATCTTCTGTAGTGATATCATAAATTGCTTTATTTTTATCTATTTCATTATCACATATTATATCTCTAGACAGATAAATTTCTCTTTTTTCACTATCCCATAGTCTGTAACAGTTATGTGAATAACCTACAAATATATATTAGGTATACAAATAAGTCTCCGCCGTTTTCTATCAAAAATTAGGAATTTATTGTGCAGGAACCGTACATTACTTTTTATTCAAAGTATTGTCCATCACTAGCCACTACTTTTCTCCATCTTTCTGTCAGCATTCGAATACCACGTCGAAAAAATTCTTTATCTTTTGAGGCTATCCACGAATCGACCCAATTTTTAGTATCTTCATATGATGTAAAGCGCTGCTTAGACAGGCCATGTGCCATCGACCGAAACAAGTGATAATCTTAAGAAGCAATGTCTGGTGAATACAGCGGGTGGGGTAGGACTTCCCAAATAAGTGTTTCCAAATAGGTTTTGACCGGCGCCGCAAAATGCGGACGAGCATGATCATGTTGAAGAATATTTTTTTTTTATTTTTATTTTTTTTAACAATTTTAAACGATGCGAAATTGCTTGTTGGGTCACTCCTAATGTAAGTGCAAGTTCTTCTTGCGTTTGGCATGAATTTTTCTCCAGTAATGCTTCCAATTTCTTTTTCGGCCTTCCACTACGTTCTTTGTCTTCCACGTCAAATTCATCGTTTTTAAACTTTTGAAACCAGTCATGATAACTTCTTTCACTTAAAGCAGTCTCACCATAAACAATCTATGTGCCTCAGCTGCAGATTTCTTCAAATTAAAGAAATAAATCAAAAGTTCCCGCAAATGACGCTTATTCGGAACAAAACTTGATATGTTCGCACAAAAAAAAATATGTGATGCTGATACAGAGTCACTAATACTTTAACGTAATGTTGTTACCAGATGTCCAAACTTACGATATTACGTTTTACATCTGACAATTTCAACATAACCTTTTGGTGAGGCCATATTTTGACAAACGGCGGAGACTTATTTGTACACCTAATAATTTTCACTACGATCGTCTAGTTTTCTTATTTGTCCTAATTTCTTAGCATACGTATTGCTTCCAAAAACTTGTAAGTTCTTTAAGTTTGGTCTCTTTCCATACCATTTTTCAGCTGGTGTTACATTTAATGTTTCGGTTGGGCTTCTGTTTAAAATATACGCTGCTGATCGAACAGCCTCACCCCACATCTCTTTGTTCATGTTGGTATCTTTAATTAGTGCTCTGGCTTTTTCCATTAAGGTACGATTTAGTCTTTCGGCTTTACCGTTCAGTTGAGGTGTATATGGTACGGTAGTATCGATCATTATGCCTTTTTCTTTGCACCAACTTTTAAAATTATTATTGATGTACTCTTTTCCGTTATCACATCTAATTTTTGCCGTTTTCAGGTTCCATTTTGTTTCAGCATGTTGAATGAATTCTTTTACTGCATCAACGGCTTCGTTTTTATGTTCTAGTACAGCGGTTCCCAACCTGGGGTACGCGTACCCCTAGGGGTACGATTAGGATTGTTTAAGGGTACTCAAAAAAAAAGTTGTTATGGCGGAAAAATATGAATTATTAAATAAAAACCTAGTACAAGTTCTAATTGTTCTAAATGAGCCCTCCAGTGGACGGGCCAGCCACCTTATTAGCAAAGTGAGTTCCAGCGGCATTGGTGTCGTCAGTCTCACAATCAATCAACTTTTGTACGTACACTACCGACAAAGCGTTGCCGTGCCGTCGATATTTAGAATAGTGAGCTTTACATCTTCTGACATCCGGTATTATATTCAATATTTATTTATAGTCTGTTTATTTTTGAAAGAAATTACCAAGTGGGCATTTTGATTTACAAAATTAGTTGCTTGAAACTGTATGTTACATTGGTAATATTTTAGTTATAACTGTCTTTTTAGTAATTCGACATTTGACATAAGTCAAATTTGATAATTATACAAATTAAATCTCCCGCCTTATCCCCAGTCTTTATTTGGTCTTTACTTTCTGTTTGTGTCATTAAATTGTCCTACAACTGACAAACTATTAAAATTTATTAAAACATAACTTTCAAATTAAAGTTGTCACTAATTTTTTGTTCGAAAAAAAGTCTGTGTTACACTCAAATAGTTAATATAGGCGTATTCTATTTAGAATTTCTTCAGATAATTATCTAAAAGTTTTTCGATCAATATCGACCTGTAATTTTCGAATAGAAACGGTCAAATCGGAAATTTCGGATTCTAACGTATTTTTTTAATAGACTTCATAGAAAATTTACTTTTTATTTATTCATACACGAAATTTAAATATTATTTAATAAATTTAATATTAAACGAAATACAAATGAAATTTTCATGTTATAAATCCGTCATAAAATGGAACTTTTTTACAACCGATGACGCATTTATGCTATTTTGATTGTAAAAAGGCTTTTAGCGACCATGGCCACTAAACTTAAACTTAAATAAAATAATTATATTACTAACTACACAAAAACCCCATATTAAAGCACTAAATATTCCGTTTTTTATTGAAATATCTATTATATTTTAATTTTTGTTGTACTATTAAACATAAAAGTATCACTCTGTTGCCAACACCTGTTGCAACGGGTCGAAACTAGTATAACCTTAAAACCGTAACGATAACCTAAAAATTGTTACAAACGTCAAAATTGTGGGCGATTCAAATTTAATATTAAATAGCCAAACAATTAGATGCTTTGGATAATTATCATACGAAGAATGAACAGACTGCCGAGCTGATCATTACTTTGACAGAAAATAGAAAATTCAGTTATTTTTTTCGATCGCAATACTGAAAACATAAATAGAATACAAATTATCCGAAAACTCATAATAATTATCAAGATCATAGCTAAATAGATACGCCGAAAGTAACCAGATTTGGTAATGTCTTTAAAAAATAAACAGATTATAATATATTTATTAATTTTTTAATCTTTAGGTATGGATAAGTGGTTGGCAAGCGGAACAAGAAAAGAGTTCCAACCTAATGTAGAAGGCTTTCAATTGGCAAGTTCTTCCCAAAATCGAGAGCAAAAAATTAAAGATGACCAGCCTTCACTAGAATTAAATAAGAAAAAGAGAAAGTACTGCGAAGAATACATTAAATATGGATTTTCATATATAGGAGATAAGAACTGCCCTAAACCACAATGTATAATATGTGGAGACATATTATCAAATGGCTGCATGAAACCTTCCTTACTCTTAAGACATTTACAAACTAAACATGCTAATTATAAAAATAAGGACCATAGTTTTTTTAAACGCTTGGAGAAAAGTAAGAATAAATACAATTTAACGTCATACATACTATCATCAAACAATGATCTCGAAAACGCCATTGAAGCTAGTTACCTCGTCAGTTACCGTATTGCCAAATGTGGTAAAAACCACACAATTGCCGAGAATTTGGTTCTTCCCTGTATAAAAGATGTTGTTCGTTGTATGCTCGGGGAAGAACAAGAAAAAAATAATAAACAACATTCCTCTTTCGAACAACACAATATTTCGAAGAATTCAAGATATGTCTGATGATGTTGAGCAGACAATTATCAGCAGAATTAAAAATAGTATTTTTTTTGCTATTCAAGTTGACGAAAGTACAGATGTCACCAATTATGCAATTTTGCTAGTAATTGCACGATACTTGATCGATGATAAACCAGAGGAAAATTTGTTACTCTGTCACGTGTTGACAGAACGCACATGAGGTGAGGACATATTTAATGCTATTAACAGTTATTTCAACAATAATGGTATTGATTGGTTTAAATGTTGTGGATTATGTACCGACGGTGCTAAATCTATGTCAGGCATTTACTCTGGCCTTCGAGGCCATGTCATGAAAGTAGCTCCTAGTATCAGTTGGAGTCACTGCTGCATCCATAGACAAAATTTAGTGTCTAAAAACCTTCCCGGCAATTTAAAAGTTGTACTTGATGATGCTGTAAAAGTGGTTAATTTCATAAAATCAAGACCCACAAACTCCAGATGTTTTAAAGCTCTGTGTCACGAGATGGAAAGTATTCATTCTACGTTGCTCTTTCATACAGAAGTGAGGTGGCTATCTCGTGGTAAAGTCCTTAGCCGGCTGTTTGAACTTAGGCATGAAGTTCAAATTTGTTTTGAAGATCATCCTTTTCAGTTGTCATCCAAATTGCACGACGAAGAATGGCTCCAGGCTCTTTCGTACTTATCAGATATTTTTCTACAAATAAATAAGTTAAATTTAACACTCCAAAATAACTCAACAACGATCTTCAGTGCTTCGGATAGAATTGAATCTATGATAAAAAAAAATTGATTTTTGGAAATCTTGTATTGAAAAGGGTCAGCCAGAAGTATTTGAAAATTTGTATAATTTTTTATCGGAGAACAAACTACAACTCTCCCCAGAAATAAATCAACAAATTGTTGAACATTTGGAAGGTTTAAAATCAGAATTCCGGAAGTATTTTTCAAAACCTGACAAAATAAATAATTGGATTTTAAATCCATTTGAAAATGAATACTTCGAAGTCGCTAATTTGTCAATAAAAGAAAAGGAGGTATTAATTGAATTGTCAAGTGACATCACTTTAATCCCAGTTTAAAAAAGAAGGACTTCTTAACTTTTGGGCAGCCATTAACAATGAATTTGGGCTCATTTCCGATAAAGCACTTAAGTTTTTGTTGCCGTTTACCAGCACGGAGCTTGTAGAAAAAGCGTTCTCTTCGTACGTTTTTATAAAAAATAAATACCGCAATAAGTTGAATGCTGATTCAGATTTAAGGTTGTACTTAGCATCAGTGGAACCCGATATAAAAAAATTATGTGCCACAAAGCAAGGACAAGGATCGCATTGAATACGGAAGAATGTGAAATAAAAGACTAATTAACAATTATTTCTGTGATTTTAGTTGTTTAGTTTTGTTGTATTTGCATATATTTTCATGAGTTGTGAACATAAATATAAATATACTCTCTTCATCTATAATAAAAATAATAAACCATGTAATTTCAATCTATACCCATAATACAAAATATTCAAATTTCATAAATTTTTTAAATGGCGGGGAAAAGGGGAGAGGGGTACAAACTAAATGACTAACTTTAAAAGGGGTACAGTAATTAAAAAAGGTTGGGAACCGCTGTTCTAGTAGATAAACAGATGTAAAATGCGTATAGTCATCAAGTAAGGTTACGAAATATTTCTTATTATCCCATGTTTCAGGATCTATTGGGCCGCAAACGTCGGTGTGAACGATCTCAAGAGGTCTGGTAGCCTTAACTCTATCTTTATTAAAAAGTTTTCTTACCTGTTTGGCTTTCATGCACACGTCGCATATTCTTCCGAGTTTATCTATGTCTTTTACAGTAATATCCATACCTGATGTTATGTTTATTAGTTTTTTCATGTTATCAATGCTTAAATGAGCTAATTTGCGATGCCACTCAATAGCAGGATTAGTTTTGTCTGTAACTAAAGCTTCATTCACTTCTTTTTCAAATTTTACAACGTACAGTTTGTTTGTTGTTTGATAACCTTCAATTATTATATTCTTTCCGATCATTATTTGAGTTTTATTGTCTACAAACTTAACTTTTCCATTATTTTCCGTTATTGCACTAACAGATAATAAATTTTTACTGAGTTCTGGAACATATAAGACATTTTTAAGTATTACATTTTTGAATTCAATCGTACCTGTTCCATGAGCCATCATTGATTCCGATTCTTTTGCTACTGCAATTTCTTTGTTTATTGGTTGAATTTCAGTAAACAAATTTTTGTTGTTTGTCATGTGGGACGATGACCCGGAGTCGATTATCCAATCATCTTCTGTTATATTTTCGGCATTCGTTAGAAATGATACTTTTTTGTTTTCATGTTTTCTCTCTTCAGCTCGATTTTCACTCTTGTCTTTTTTACGAAAGAAACAGTCTTTATCAGTGTGATTATTCTTTTTGCATATGCTGCAGCTTGTTCGATTTTTATTTTTATTTCTACAAAATTTGATTAAATGATTCCCTTGACAGTTGAAGCATTTTCTTTCATCGGTTTTAAAAGCTACTGGATTTTCTTTTTCTTTATGTTTTACGCGCATTTCTTCATTCTGTAGTCTTGCTGTGAGATTTTCTAGCGTTTTTTCAGACTGCTGTGTGGATTCCCATGCGCTAATAAAATGACGATATTCTTCTGGTAGCGTGGCCAGTATTTTAGATATCAACATTGCATCGCTGATTTCATTGTTTAGACCTTTTAACCTAAAGGCTATACTTTCCATTCTACTTATATGCATGGCCATATCTGAGTCTTTTGCGTACGAATAATTAAAAAATTCCTGAAGAAGTAAACATTTCTGTTGTTCGTTGTTTTGTTCGTATATTGAACATAATTTATTAAACATTTCGCTTGAAGTTTTACAGTTGAGTATATGCATCATTGGTTTTTTCTCAATTGTTGTAATGAGTATTTTTTGTCCACGTGCGTCCTTTTTCATCCACGCACCTCTCAACGTTTCGTCTGTAGGTTGAGATATTTCACCGCTTACTACGTCGTACAGTTCGTAAGCTTTCAGTAGAATCACTAGTTGAAATTTCCACATTTGAAAATTATCACTATCTTTTAATTTTTTAATTTGATTTAGTTCGTCAGTTGCTTTAGACGCCATTTTAGTTTTTTTATTTTTTAGGTTTTATTTTTATTTTATTTTTTTTTACTGTTATTTATTGGCTATATCTCTGGGCCCATAACCTGTTGGGGTTATTAATTGTAATAAGCCAATAAGTTTGATTATATTGTATTTATTATATAAACTTATTAAATGTCATATTATTATACAGAACAAGCGATACGTCATACACTTACAACTACAAGGACACGACACTACTACAAGCATGTGTGTGTGTGCACATTACCAACTGAGTTGGTGGTGTTGCCAACATACTGGCACAAAAACATGAAACAATTACTTTCTTTAACATTGAAATGTGTTAAATGTCGCGATAAAGGTACAGTTATAGTCGAACGTACCGCAGCGTACCGTACCGTACCTAAGTTAAACCTGTACAATCAAATGTGTTTATTCATAGTTTGACGCAGCAAACGTAGTTGACGTAGCTGACCGTAGCTGGCCGTAGTTAAACCGTACCAAAGTTGAAATA
Source organism: Clivina fossor (assembly GCA_963966155.1). Classification (NCBI taxonomy): domain Eukaryota; kingdom Metazoa; phylum Arthropoda; class Insecta; order Coleoptera; family Carabidae; genus Clivina; species Clivina fossor. Next base: position 1,216,308 of record OZ014557.1, read on the forward strand.
TTTTAACTTTTTAGGTACGGCAGCTACGGCCAGCCAATTGCAATAGGCAACGAGAATTCGCACATGCGCATTGTCTGTTTTTTGAATGTTTGACATATATTTCTAAAAATTGATTCAAATATTTGCAAAAACATTATATAATTTATTTGTGTGCCTATATATTTTAAAATATATTTTTATAACAAAAATTAATATACGTTACTGAACACAATTATTTTTTTTAAATGACCTACATATTATAACCAACAAATTCATTCTCTTTGTTTGTTTCGTTATTGCTTGTTGTTGTATTGTTACAAAAATGTTAACAAAAGAACAGTGTTTATTGGGCGCTACGGATCTTTTGGTATGGGTTGCTGCATTACAGTTGTTAATGACGAAGAGATCTCGTCCATATAAAACAAGACCTATTAATAGAAATAGACAAACCTATAAAATATATCGTCGTTGTCAAGTCAAAATCTGCTATGTGGAGAATTTAAATGTCCTTTTCAAATAATAAAAATTACATAGTTTTTTGCAGCTCCTGAAAAATTGTTGAAAACCAACATAGCAGATTTTAACTTGACAGCGACGATATGTCAAACATTCTGAAAACGTACAATGCGCATGTGCAAACTCAAGTTGTCTTGTTGCCATTGGCTGGCCGTTGCTAGCTACGGTTGCTACGGTCAGCTACTGCCTGCTACGTCAAATTATAAATGATTGCATTTGATTATATTGGTTTAATAACTACGACCAAGTACGGTACGGTACGCTACGGTACGCTACGGTACGGAACTGAAAAGTATAAATCTAACTTAAAGTTGTGAATCAGAAAAATTATTTTAGAGACAATGGTTGGTGGTGTGATAGTTGTGCACCAAAGATGGAATTATGTGGAAACCACTGTAAAGGATGTACACAGATATCAACCTTAAATGTGTCATACATCAAAATTATTTTTGTAATTATCGTACTGTGTGTGATATACGTGATAAAAATATCTACGAATTTTCAATTGTAGATCATTATAATTCGGTGCACAAACTATTATGCATATCAACTAATGTAGTCACTTGTGACTTATACAGTTGACCAATTTTGTATAATATTGTTGGTATGAGAAAAATGAACAGTGATTCTCAAATATTTTGTGTTAGTTCAAAAAAATGTAATCAATATATGACACGCCCATTGTATAACTGCGCAGTTCGTGAAACGAGCAAAATTCTGTACAAGTTGTGAAATTGGCATACTTGAAAAATATGGTGTGTTAAATTAGTAGGTTTAGTTTATTATCTGGAGTAGATTAAGACACATGAAGTATTTGGGTTTTCAGTTTGCTGAAATAAGTGAAAAAAAAATCAGATCACGAACGGGGCAATTACATGATTGGGGCGTAACACATATAAATAAAAATATATGCAAAATTTATAATTCTAGCTGAATCAATAAGGAACAAAAGTGATCATAGACGAGATAAGAAACTAAAAATATATGTTCTGTAATATATTTTATTTCGAAATCAACATTTCGATATATTCTACGTATATCATCATCAGAAAAGAAATATACAAATGCCATAAATAACAAATAATCAAAACATAGAAACAAGTTACTTGGTAACAAAGTACCTCGATTAAAACATTTATATATTATTATTATTTATGTAACTTGTTTCTATGTTCTGTTTATTTACTGTAAATGTTATTTGTATCTTTTTTATTTCCTGATGAAGATGTACTTTGAGTACGTTGAAATGTCGATTATTAATAAAAATTAATACAGAACTATAACCTAAAACCGTTTTATTATTATTATTTTATTTATATCGTATATTTTTTTTGATAAAAATATATATACGGAACTTAATCCTGAAGCTTTTTTATACTAACAGGTTTTAGTTGAAAAAAAAAATTAATTAATATATTTTTTATTTATTTCCGAAATATTATAAACATATTATTAGTTAAATACATAATTTAGAAATATAAATTACATTAGTAATATTTTAAATGAAATAACTGGTACTACAAGCTTGGTTTTGAGTGTTTTAGTTCATTTGTTTAGTCATAGTCCCTAAGATAATTTTGTATTGGTTTAAAACCGGTATTAGTTAAATCCAATTTTAAAATCAGCCATTATAATATATTGCGTTGTAAGATTGTAAAGTGCACTATAATAGAATCAAGAAAATCGCTAAAATTCCATTTCTACAACAGTCGTTTTCCTTTAATACTTCTATAGCCAAGCCTAGCACTCATTACCATACTACATAGGTACCAAAACAGCATTAGTATACACTCAAGCGAGGGGCTTCTCTGAATACATTATCAGTTCTATCAAAAGTACCCAAAATCTTGAAATTAGCATTTACTCTCACTTCGATCTCATGATCAAAGTGGCCATCTTTAGTAATAAACTACGTTTGATCAAAAGAATATATGTAAATAATTTTGTGTGAAAGTCCGATAAGTATATATGAGTGAATGTTTTCAAGTAGCAGAAATAGAATGTAGAAAATGTTTGGAGTTAACTAATTTCAGGATAGTGAGGAGTTTGTATTACACCCTTTTGGGTACATGGCGTTATTATGTATATATACAAATTAAACAAATGCAACCTTAAAATAATTTTTTACACAATTTTATTAATGAAACCAGTAATTTCAGAGGCTCCTTTATCGGTGCGTCACTAGCAATTTTCAATTTCTTTAAAAAAGAGAAAAGATTTATACAGCTTATAGAATAATACAGAACACCAAAATTTATCTTTCATGTTTACGCATATGTACTTTTAAAGATCTACTCTGATTATAAGTTTTATCGCAAAGTTTACATACGAACGGTCTTTCTTTTGTGTGAATACGCATGTGACCTTTTAAATGATGGCTATAACCGAAAACTTTACAACATATTTCACACTTAAAAGGTTTTTCTTTCGTATGTAAGCGACCATGTGTTATTAGATTAGAATTACAAGTGAAAGCTTTTCCGCAGATTTTACATGCGAACGGTTTCTCCTTTGTATGTGTACGAACATGAATTTGTAAGTTTCCTTTTTGATGAAAACCTTTACCACATATTTCGCATTTGTGACATTTATCATTGCTATGTATATGCATATGCCGTGCTAAACTGTATTTCGTCTTAAGAGTTTTGTTGCAAATTGCACAAATATATCTTTTATCAGACTTGGTATTATTTTCTGATTTGTTATGTTCGTCTATTTGCATACTTTCCGAAAAATCGTCGTCCATTTCTACACGTCTGCTTTCTTCTTCAATTATCTCATTTTTAATATCAATTATTTCATCACACAATTCGAGATTATGTTCTTCTATAACAATTGTACCATATTCGGATTTCAACTCAATTACTTTGGGAATATCATCAAAATAATTCGATTCGTTGTCATTATCAAATAAATCTATATCACTATTATATTCTATTGGCTCTTCTTTAATAACCGATTCAATAATTCCTTCCAATTGTATTGCATTTTCTTCTTTTTGAAATTTATCATTTTGTAATTGATCAACATTAACATTCAATTCATCTGTAGATTTATTACTACAAATTACTTGTTTAGTAACAGATGCAGTGTTGTTCGCTAAGTTTACTTCAATTTCGTCAAGTCTTTGTCTGCTCCTTTGTATTGTTTCTTCTCTTAGAAATTTATCATTTTGTAATTTGTCCACATTTGTAAATTTATTAACATTCAATTCTTCTTTAGATTTATTACTACAAATTACTTGTTTAGTAACAGTTGCAGTGTGGTTCTCTAAGTTTATTTCAGTTACATCACGACTTTGTCTGTTCCTTTGTATATTTTCTTCATCTTCAAATAGTTTCAAATAACGTTTCAAGATTTTTTGCGATTGGAAGCATTTTTTTCTAAAATTGCAAGCATTTTTTAACTCCGCAATGCAAGTAGTACATATGCCAAGTGGTAATTTATTATCTAATTCCAGCTGAAAAATACATTCGAATTTAGAAACAAATATATTAAAATTATGTAGTTAAAATCTTTCAAAACTCATTGTATTAAAATAAAAAAAGTTTAGGTTGAAGTATCTTTATTACATATTAAAATTTCAATATATTAAACGTAATATCATATATACAAATGATGTAAATAATAAATAAACAAAATACATACAATTTCTGGTGCAAACTCATTTAATTTATTCAGAAATGTTATATTATCTGAATCTGTATTATTTAAGGTTAATGTTATATGTTTAAAACTGATGCACAAACGACATAGTTTTGTAAAATAATACATTTTATGTCGATATATTTTGTAAAATAGTTTTATATAATAGGTATATTAAAAAAAGTCTAGACTTTAAAATAATATTGAATAGTTCGTTTTCATTGTAAATCAATAGATGAATGAAGAACTTCTAGTGCTGAGTGTATTTCACGAATTCAACTTCAATTTGACTGCAACATGACTGCAACTTCAAGTGTTTATAAAGCTAAATATTGATTGTACAAGAGCAGCAAAATGGCAGTTGTCACTTTCCGAATTCCCCCCTCCACTATTTCTGTGGGTGCGTTCAACAAAAATACGTTACTATTTATTCTTCTTCTTGTTCTAGTAATATTACACAAAATTCATCTGGCCAACTGGATTCGTGTCTGATTTTTGTAAGCTAACCTCCAATGCAATCAAATAAATATTTCTATATTTTACTTTTTATAAGAAGTATTTTTGGTAGAAAATTTAATTTTAATCATGAATAGTTTAATGCAACATTGTCAATTATGTATAAATGATAAATATGTATTGTTCACAATATCTAATTCGGATTCAGATGGCAAACGTTTCGTAAATAAATTGGAAGCAATTAGGGTAAAGACAGACACGGCGGTTTTAACGGAAGCGTTTACCGAGTCGATATGTCGTGTAATACATACATATATATATATATATATATATATATATATATATATATATATATATATATATTAATAGTGGAAAACACACACAGCGGTACTGCGCGTTTCGTTACGTGGGGCGGTTTCAAAATAGCTTCGGTAGGTCGCCGATGTGATGAATCGAGTCGGTTTAATTAACTTGAAGCGTTGGATGTTTCAACGTAAACGCGTAACGTAACGCGATTCACACACGCGCGTTTTTTGACTAGTTTTGTTTAGATATGGCTGTACAAAAAATTGATAAAGAAAAGTGTATAAACGAAATAGAAAATCGATCGGCACTTTGGGATATGAGGATTGAATTATTGAATTTCTCATATGTGTATTCTTTCTTTGTTAGCTTTTGTTCTAAAATGGCAAGTAACTCGTCGAAAGTACTTCGTGACATCCTAGTGAAATTCAAAAAAAACTTTCGTCTCTTTGTACTTCAACAAACAACGTATGAAAATGCACTTTCTGTTGCTTTTCTTTGATAATAAGATGTATCCAAATTCTTCGCTTTCTATTTTTTTTTACTTATTAATTTACTAATATAAATACAATAGCGACAAATACATAACGTCGTCCATACAGCGAATTTAAAATTTAACATGTTGATATCTTAATTTTCATTGTCACTTAATTTTAATTAAATTAAGAAAGGTTTTTAAACAATGTCTTTATACTGCTGCTAATTTTGTTGTAGAGTTTGTTGAGATTCATTTCTGTATTTCTTCTACGAAATGAATTTTTATAAAACAAAACTCATGACGCGCCATATATTTAAACACTCTATAATGTAAACTTTCAGCTGACGAATATGTTTCATTTATTCAATTTATTTACTTTTGCTATATTAAATGCTTAAATTAACGTGTATCGACTGGTTTTCAATTTATATTTTATATTAGCAATGTTCTAATATTTTTTTAAAAGTATTTTTCAAAATATATAGCGTCCGCCAAAAAGTCTGCATCATATGGAAAATATTTTTATTATTTGTTTTTGTGAAAATTATGATTACATGATTTTTTTTTGTCTGTAAAGTAAAAATACACTAGGCGAAAGTACTGATTTCATTTCCGGTATAGGTCATAACTTAAATAATAAAAAATAATTTCAAGTAAACTTACTTTATTTGTAATAATTTTGAAAAAAAATTCTTTGAATGAAAAATTTAAAATCCCATTTTGGACCCTTATACAAAAATTAATTTTTCATAGCCTACTTAAATAAACATATTTTGAAATACATGTAGGTAAATAGATTATTTCAACTTTGTAGCACTTATACTAAATAAATTTTGAATCATTAAGCATTATTTCTATTTAAATAAATATTTTATTTTCATCTGACATAATGTTTCTATTAAATATGATGAATTTGAGAAAATATAACAAATTTGCATCAAATTGATAGCACCATCTTTTTATGATAAATTAATAATATTTTTAATAACATTATTATACTAGTAATATAATAATATATTTCTACATAGGTTAGGATAGTAACATAATATCAATATTTTAACATGCTTGAAGATTAAATATTTTGTTCGTTTTAAAAAATTAAAACTTTTACAATTACAGTAGAACCCCGATTATCCGTGCGCGCATTATCCGGGCGGCGGATTCTTCGTGCGGCATTTTTAAAATGTCATCCGTGCGCGGATTATCCGTTGCTGACCGTGGCTGCACTGTTTAGACGTTCGCATCGGGGAATACCCGAGTTCGGCTCGGGAAATCCTCCGTTTATGTGTTTACTTATTATTTTCGCTAACTGCCGACCGACTTGTTAGTTAAACGTAAACAGACATTCGTTTGACACATGTATTTGTCTGAATAAATTATTAAAAAAAATAAAAATGAGGTCTTTGGATTATCCGTGTTTTCAATTATCCGGCGAAGGCTCGGTCCCGGCTGGCCCGGATAATCGAGGTTCTACTGTATTTATATTTTTATTTTTCGAAGAAAAAAAAAACAAACAATTTAAAACAGATAAGAATTTACAAAGTTTTTATTTTATTAATATATTTATACCGTGATGTATAAAAAATAATATTTTAATTACAAAATCTGTTAATTATACTACAAGTTACAAGTATTGAGTAAATGATTATTAAAGGCCAAAACTTAATTACATATTTAAAAAAAATTAAAGCATTATTTTTTAAATTTTTTATGAACAAAACAAATAGATAAAAAATTCTAAATAATGATTTAAATATTTGAATTAAGACAAACATAGTTAAAAATATTTGTACAATAAATTACATTCGGACGCTGTTGTCGTAATACGGTTGGTGTAAAATGACATCGGCTGTTGAAGACAAAATTGATGGTGGCGGAGAAGGTGTAACAACTGCTGCTGCAGATTGTGATTGAAGTTGGCCATGAGTTGGGGCAACATCTGGCGCTAATCCTCTTGAAAATATTAAAATAGCTTGAATTTGCTTGTTCTGGAAATTATCTAGTTGTACTGCAATACGCCGAATACTAATTGTTTCGATTCGGATGAACACCACGATAATTATACGTGGAACTGTTGATCCGATCTCTTGCAGTCTTCGAAATGTACGAACAAATACGTGATATAAAAATTAAAGTTTATTTCGATATCTACGTTGGTATTCTTTTGAAGCAGGGCGACTATTGCGATATCCATAAATATAAATTATATCTGCATATTCGGTTGCAGTACAACGATCCATTGTTTTACAATAATTAAATAAATAAACTAAATAAACGTCAAAACGGACATGGTTTCTTAAGTTTCCATTTAGATTAAAAGTTCGTTCACATTTTCGCATTTATAAGGTTTCTCATTTGTATGAGAACGGGTATGTTTTTTTAAGTTTCTATTTTCAGTAAAAGTTTTCTCACATATTTCGCATTTAAAAGGTCTTTCATTTGTATGTATAAGAATATGCGATTTCAAATGTCCACTTTGAGTAAATGTGCTCTCACATATTTCGCATTTATAAGGTCTCTCATTTGTATGAGAACGGATATGTCTACTTAAATCTCCACTTTTAGTAAATCTTTTCTCACATATTTTGCATTTATAAGGTCTCTCATTTGTATGTATACGAATATGATTTTTTAAATGTCCACTTCGAGTAAATGCTTTGTCACATATTTCGCATTTATAAGGTCTCTCATTTGTATGTATACGAATATGATCTCTTAAATGTCCACTTAGAGTAAATGTTTTCTCACATATTTCGCATTTATAAGGTCTCTCATTTGTATGTATACGAATATGAGCTTTTAAAGATTCATTTTGAGTAAATGTTTTTTACATATTTTGCACTTATAAGGTCTCTCATTTATATGAGAACGGATATGTCTTTTTAAGTTTCCACTTTCAGTAAAAGTTGTGACGATTCGGATTCCTCTTCGGCACAAATATCCGGAAAATATAAACTATTATGAACAATTTATTGCAACGCGGGTATTATTTGTATTATTCATGTACACAGCGTTCGTAAATTGTGACCGCATGGTTTTAACTCGTTACAAGTTTACGAACGCATCACGTGACTAGCGCACTGCTAGTGCTAGAGAAATTGCATAGATGACGTTAGCAGTATTTATTAATTCTCCCGTTTAGTTCATGTATTGCTGGGTATTAGTACCAGCGATTTTTCAAACATGAAGGCAAGTTTTGACGCTTGGAGTTTTCAGCTCAGACTTGTTTAAATTCCAGTCGACTTGGTAGCCCTCGTCCTGGAGTTCGTGTTTCTCAGCAACAGTACGGTTTGATTTTTTTGCTACGGTGAGTGCAATTTTTCTAAGTGCGATTATTTATTTTTTTTCGACTTAGAATCTTTTTTTCGGTTTTGTATTTAAAATTGTAGTTTGATTTACTGTGCAATTTTTCTAAGTGCGATTATTTATTTTTTTCGACTTAGAATCTTTTTCGGGTTTGTATTTAAAATTGTAGTTTGATTTACTGTGCAATTTTCCTAAGTACGATTATTTATTTTTTTGACTTAGAATCTTTTTCGGTTTTGTATTTAAAAATTGTAGTTTGATTTACTGTGCAATTTTTCTAAGTGCGATTATTTATTTTTCGACTTAGAAAAATTTTGGAATGTACCAAATCTTATGTTGGAGATTTGGTCTCAATTCTAGTTTTGATTTACTGTGAACGTCTTCTAAGTACGTTGTTGTCAACTTAGAACAATTTTGGTATTTATAACAAAATTTGTAATTTTCAAGTGTGTTAGTAATTTCCGTAATTAAAAATTCAGTGAATAACTGTTTACTTTAAACAGGTGCCGTCAGTTTAATTTGTGTGTGTTAAATTTGTGTACATAACCCGTATCCGAACCCTGGCGACACGACTGAGCTGTCAGGCAAAACCCCTCTCCTGTGCCTGAGTTGCAGGAAACGTGTCTGGCGCCCGAAACCAGAAAACACGGAAGCAGGAGCCGTTACAAAGTTTTCTCACATAATGTACATTTATGAGATTTTCTTTTCTTTACAGATTCATCATTTTTTTCCGAGCTGAAAATATTATTTTTCTTCGAATCTCTACTAGCCAATGTTTTATATCGATTTCATTCTCAAAATCCGAATATTCTTCCTTAATTATTATTTCTGAATGTAAATCTAAAGATTCTGATTTCAAACTTTCTTCAAATTTAATATTTTTATCAGTTTCCAATTCTACTTCTTCAATGTAATCTTCAGTGATAGCTTCTTCTTTCATACAAACAGCATCAACATTTGTATTATTTTGTGATTCTAAACTTTCTTCAACTTTAATGTTTATGTCAGTTTCCAAATTTAGTTTAATGTATTCTTCATCAATATTCTGTTCTTTAATTTTGCTTTCAATTTTAAATTCGTTTTCCATAACTTTACTATTTTGCAATTGTTGTTTTGCATATCGCTTTAAAATTTCTTCGATTTAAAACATTTTTCTACAAATTTATACGTTTCATTTAACCGAACAGAACAAACTGAGCAAATACAATTCGATAACTTCTCAGTACATTCCAGCTAAAATATAAATTAAAATTATATATTACATATAATAAAAATCTCCGGATTAAAGGGATCTCAATAAAGAAAATTATTTCTACTAATAACACCTAGTCCCTATGATATTTTACTAATATTTGATTTATTTGTGAGATCTAAATCCCACTACAAGCTGTGTGAATACGTACGTTACTTGCTTATGAAGTAATAAATGATTAAAAATAGAAAACAAAATTTTTACCAGTCTGAAAACAGACAACAATATTTTATCTCATAATAGCTATTCCCAACTACTCTTGCAGAAACAAATTTTAGTTTAGCAACAACATATTATAATAATTAATAAACTTATTATAAGTAAACCTAATAAAATAATAATTGTTTTATGTAATTATTATTGTAAATGTACATGTATTTAAATTAAAACTTATTTTACATAAGTTTTAATTAAACAAAACCAACAAACGTATTAAAATTTGAAATACTCTAAATTAGGTTAAGTTAAATTTGTCTGTTCTCAAAAATTATGGAAGAGACAATAAATAAATGATTACTTATCAATTTCTAAGCATATAATTTCGTTTCGTTGACCTGGTTAAAGCTAGTATTTTACTTACAATTTCCGACGCAATAACTTCCAATTTGTATGATAACAATACATTATCCGAATCCATTGTAGTTAAAGTAAATGTTATATTATCACCACCAGCACATAGTCGACAAAGTTCTTCATTTAAATATTGTTTTAATACTATTTGAGAATTGAAACATTGTTTTATAAATTTATAAGCTTCATTCAACTGAACAGCGCAGATTGCACAAATACCATTCGGCAATTTGATCCTGCAATCTACCTAAAATAAGGAAAGTAAAAGATTCAGATACAATAATGTATATTACAATCAAAACAAATAATATCATTCTTACAATTTCTGGCATAATTGCTTCCAATTTATCTACGAAACGTTTGCCATCTGAATCCAGATCAAGTATAGTGAACAATACATTTTTGTCACTTATACATAATTGACGATGGTGCATAAACTTATTCATGATTAAAATTAAATTTTCTACCAAAAAAAAGCTTCTTCTAAAAAGTAAAATATCAAAATATTGTAATTGTAAGTTACCCATTCACGTACAGTCTGCCGGCCGTCCGTGGTCGAATACTTTGGACTGACGGGCCGATATCGTTGCTCAACACACACGAACAGTCTGACTGACGGGTAATGGCCGACAGTTTTATATCGTATACGATTTTTGCCGGTCAACTGTACATCATTCAGCATACACGATCAGAATTTAATCGACAGTTTCATTTAAAATGTCGGAAGAACATGCAGCTGCAATTGTTGTTATATTAGCGGAGCGTAAAAAAAGAAAGAGAAAAAAAATTTGGGTAAAGGAATGGTTACAAAAACGTAGTACTTTGTCACATACGAATTTAATACAGGAACTTGATACAAGTGCAAGTGATTTAAAAAATTACTTGAGAATGAATAGTGAATCCTTTGATTTGTTATTAAATCTCGTAAAACCTTACATTACAAAAACAGATACAGTAATGCGACAAGCAATTAGTGCGGAAGAAAGATTGTTAGTTACTTTAAGATATCTAGCAACAGGACGCAGCACGGAAGATTTAAAATTTAGTGCCATTATTTCACCTCAAGCTCTGGGAAAAATTATACCAGAAACTTGCAGATATATATATTTGGCCCTGAAAGAATATTTCAAGGTTAGAATAAAAAGTATATATAGTGTTAGTAGTATACTAGTGTTATTATATTTCAAAGTTAATATTATAATATTAATTCTAATAATAAACAAAATATACCAAGTTTTTTAAATTATTGTCTTTAAAACAATATAATAAAAATAATAATAGTAAATTGAAAATTAAATGAAAAAAATCGTTAATTTCTAACTTATATATATATATATATATATATATATATATATATATATATATATATCTATATATACCTATATATATATATATATATATATATACAGGGTGATTTGTAAGTAATTGGAAATATTTTAACTGGAGTATCCTGGGCTCAGAATATGAAGTTTTGACCCAAAACACTTAGATAAAATGTGGCTCCTTACTGAGCTACAGGGTGTTTTATTTAAAAATTTAAAAACGATTTTTGCCGAGTACTTAAAAACTATTTGACGTATCCTTATCATACTTGGCAGGAAGTGTAGGTACCATACACCATACTAAATTATGTTAAATAAAAGTTTTTGACTACTACCAGTGGCGTACAACAGGGGCAAGTAAGAGGTTGATCCTTCCTAAATTCTACGCCACTGGCGGAATTGTTATTTTAATACAATTTTTCAATTCTCCAATACTTTCTGTGTAAAAAACATACTCTTTCTTCGTAACGATAAAGTCACTATTTTTCGAGATATTTAAAGTTAAACATAAGCTGCACCCTTGGGATTTTTTCAAAATTTGCTGCAAAAAATCTGAAATAATTCAGTAAAATAGAGAAAAAAATTAGCTACATAATAAGTAAGTAACTTTTTTCTCTAACTTATTCTGGTTTGGCAGGAAAAATTATTGAAAATAAAAAATTAAAATGCAAAAAATATTAATTTTCATTAATTTTTCCTGCCAAACCAGAATGAGTTAGAGAAAAAAGTTACTTAGTTATTATGTAGCTAATTTTTTTCTCTATTTTATTCAATTATTTCAGATTTTTTTGAGCAAATTTTGAAAAAATCCCAAGGGTGCAGCTTATGTTTAACTTTAAATATCTCGAAAAATAGTGACTTTATCGTCAGGAAGGAAGAGTATGTTTTTTACACAGAAAGTATTGGAGAATCGAAAAATTGTGCTAAAATGACAATTCCGCCAGAGGCGTAGAATTTAGGAAGGATCAACCTCTTACTTGCCCCTGTTGTACGCCACTGGTAGTAGTCAAAAACTTTTATTTAACATAATTTAGTATGGTGTATGGTACCTACACTTCCTGCCAAGTATGATAAGGATACGTCAAATAGTTTTTAAGTACTGGGCAAAAATCGTTTTTAAATTTTTAAATAAAACACCCTGTAGCTCAGTAAGGAGCCACATTTTATCTAAGTGTTTTGGGTCAAATCTTCATATTCTGAGCCCAGGATACTCCAGTTAAAATATTTCCAATTAATTACAAATCACCCTGTATATATATATATATATACCGGGTGTCTACTTTTTTTTTGTTACATAGGGAATACAATGCTAAAATTTTCATTTGGTGATAAATTTTCCCCTAATTATTATAGAACAAAAGTACAAATACAAAAGTTGTTTAGAATTCAAAAATGCATCAAATGATGCCAAATTTATCAATATAGGATGTTCCGATCAAGAATTAGAAGCAAATTAAAATTTCCATTTTTGCGCTCTTTACATCAAAGTGCCATGGAAATTAAACAAATAATTTCATTTCTTCTGGAGTTTGAGTTTGACAGATCGTATTTATTTTATTGTTACGTTCTGTATTATTATCATTATTATTGAAAATAATGAATAAACTTAAGGTAAATGAAAAAGTTCAGTGCGTAAAATGGTATTTTACTGGAAATTCGATACGACGAGTAAGAGATTTATTCAGCGCTTTCTTTGAAAACCGTCCCATACCTTCCGCTATGACTATTCGTAGGATAATTAAACAATTCGAAGAAACTGGAAGTGTGTTAAAACGTTGTAAAAATTGTAGAAAAATCAACGCAGAAGATCAGGAGGAGAATTTAAATCAAAATGCAATTAAAGAAAATACATTGAATATACTTTTGTGTGTAACGGAAAACCCAAATGTTAGTGTGCGTCAACTTGGTGCTGAATTAAATTTGCATCCTTCAACAATACATAAGGTACTAAAAAATGAAAAATATCATTCTTATAAATATTCCACGCACCAAGAGATATTTGAAGCGGATAAAATGGCTAGAAGCGAATTTAGTAACATTATTATGGAAAAATCCAATTTAGACAGAAACTTCTTGAAATCTATTTGTTTTACTGACGAGTCTACGTTTACTTTACACGGCGAACCTAATACACAAAACTTTAGAATATGGAGCCAAACAAATCCTCATTTAATGGTAGCAACACGTACCCAATATCCAGAAAAAGTTAATGTATGGGCTGGAATTTTTGGCAGGTGTATAATTGGGCCATTTTTTATTGAAAATAATTTAAACAACGAAAAATATTTGGATATGTTGCAAAATCATATTGGTCCGCAGTTAGAAGAGTGTGCAACTCAAGATAATGTTGTCTGGTATCAACAAGACGGATGTCCGGCACATTACAGCTGCAACATTAAATTATATTTGGATCAATGTTTTCCAAATTCATGGATTGGTAGAGGTGGTCCAATTAATTGGCCAGCTAGATCGCCCGATTTAGCACCGTGCGATTTCTTTTTATGGCCATATTTGAAGGAGAAAATTTATAAACGACATATCAAAAATCTTGTTGATTTGAAAAATGCCATTGTTGAAGAGTGCAATAATATAACACAAACACAATTAAGCTCTGTACGTCACGAATTTTATAACAGATTAGGTTATTGTTTGGCAGTTAATGGCGATTTATTTGAACATTTAATTTAAATTGTTAGTTTCGTTTTTGTTCTCCTATATCTTGTATTCATGAATTTTTCTGTTTTATAGGTATATTGAATATTGTAATAAATAAAGAAAGTTTTACGGAGTTCAGCTATTTACTATTTATTAAACTCTTATCCGACGTTTCACTGCACAACTTACAGCATCCTCAGGGATAAGTTTAAATTATTATAATAAATATATTAGGCATAATGCCAGTCATCTAATTCAAATGTATTGTTTTTATAACTTGAAGTTAATAAATAAATTAAACAATTACTTAAAATTATAATGGAGACATTCACAATTTAAAACCACAGCTAGTACGTAGTGTACAGCCGAGTAAAATACCCTTTCATTGTAATAAATAATAAATACTTAATACTTTTTATACTTAATAGCTTTTCATTTACATTAAGTTTATTCATTATTTTCAATAATAATAATAATAATAATAATAATAATAATAATAATACAGAACGTAACAATAAAATAAATACGATCTGTCAAACTCAAACTCCAGAAGAAATGAAATTATTTGTTTAATTTCCATGGCACTTTGATGTAAAGAGCGCAAAAATGGAAATTTTAATTTGCTTCTAATTCTTGATCGGAACATCCTATATTGATAAATTTGGCATCATTTGATGCATTTTTGAATTCTAAACAACTTTTGTATTTGTACTTTTGTTCTATAATAATTAGGGGAAAATTTATCACCAAATGAAAATTTTAGCATTGTATTCCCTATGTAACAAAAAAAAAGTAGACACCCGGTATATATATATATATATATATATATATATATATATATATATATATATATATATATATATAGACGTTAGTTTTTCGTTATTTTAAATTGTAAAAATGGATATTATAAAAATAAATAAGCTTTAGGATTAAGTTTTGTATATATTTTATTCAAAATCGACATTTCGATAACTAAATAAGATTTATATGAAAAAATACAATGTTTTAACAATATATTTAATTGAACGTCATATGACAATTTATATTGTTAACATCTTGTTCCAGTGATTTAGAGTGCAGATGTAAATGTGTGTGAGGTTCTTTGGTTGCTGATGCTGCTACTGCTTGCGTGCTGAATGATTGTAATTGTTGTTCAGAAGGTAACTCAGTAAAAGTTGCTAACTGAGTAAGAGTCGGTAACTGAGAAATATTAAAATTATGCAATTATGATTGTGAAATTGTTGTGTTATCATTCAACTTCTTAGTTATTCCGTAATGTAAAATAGTATTTATTAAATGTTCGGCCACATTTCGCTGATCTTCCGTCATTCGTCGAAGCTTCCAAGCAACATTTGTTCCAAAGGCTTTAAATTCGTCATCACCTCTATTTAAAATTTCATGTGCTTTTGCAAGCATAGCGTCACTGTTGTCGCGTTTTTTCCGAAGACGTGGTGTAGCTCTTGGTGTAGTTACTGTGCTTGCTGTGGATATTACTGATGATGCCTGAGGCGAGAATGGGCTGTTTGGTTCTTCATTTTTTAAATCATATACCAACTGAAAGAAAGAAAATGATATATTTTTTAACAACCTTACATGTTTTTCAGTTTCCACAAAACTCTGAAGAATGGCAAGAAATAGCAAGAGATTTCTTAAACAGATGGAATTTTCCTAACTGTGGAGGTGCTTTGGATGGGAAACATATTCGCATAGTTAAGCCAAGAAACAGTGGTTCATACTTTTTTAATTATAAGGAGTACATTAGCATTATATTGCTAGCACTAGTCAATGCTAACTATGAATTTATTTATGTTAATGTAGGCTGTAACGGTAGAGCATCAGATGGCGGTGTCTTTGAAGCTACTGATTTATATGACAAGCTAATTAACAAAACTTTGGATTTTCCAGTTTCCCAAGATAATATAGAAAATTTGAATTTTGTTATCGTAGCTGACGATGCATTTGCGTTACACGAAAATCTATTAAAACCATACCCCCAAAAAAATTTAACCCCAGAACAAAGAATATTCAATTATCGTCTGAGTAGAGATAGACGAGTTGTAGAAAATACATTCGGAATTCTCGCAAATCGTTTTAGAGTTTTCCATACCGCAATAAATATGGACCCGAAAAAAAACGATCTTGTGGTGTTAGCAGCTTGTGCACTGCACAATTTTTTACGCAAACATGCAAAGATCTCATACACATCTTCAAATTCTTTTGATCACGAAATATTAGATAGAGGGGAAGTAATACAAGGTGAATGGAGACAGGATAAAAATTTAGATGGACTGCAACCTGGCTATAATAAAAATGCAATAGAAACTGCTAAACAAAATCGTGAAAAATATAAGGATTATTTTATGACTACGGGAAAAGTTGCTTGGCAAGATAATTTTTTGTAAGACATATTCTCATGTCATTAAAACTCGTCTTGTATAGAATATTTCAACTAATTTTTAAGAATTTCATTCTAAAGTAAATGTCGCAATTGGTGTAATATATTCAAAAATTTTGTTCAACAATTATGTAATGAAAAATTGTCTGAATTGAAATTGCATGAGTAATAGGAAGAAATATTAATATCAAATAACTGAAAAATAACTTTTATATTATGATAAATGTTATAAATAAAGAAAAAAACTGAATAGTTTAATAAACGTGTAATTGACTTTATTTGTGTCAATCAGTTTTATGTGTTGTTTGTATCTGTCACATAAGACTGTCCCTATTTGTTATACTATAAATTTTCATATTTATTCATATGATAATATTAGTTTAAAAAAAAAAACATATAATTTTCTCTCCTAAAAATTTTCAGCGCAAAACAATTTTGAATTCAATTTCAATAGTACATTACAGTTAAAAAATAATAAAACTACAATTTAATATAGAGCATTTTGTTTATAGATAATGAATATTTTAATTGTAATATAAATATCAATAGTTTTCAGTTTTATTTCGTATAAATTTTGTCTGACTAATACAAACATGAATTCTAACGCAAATTGGTCCATTTACCTTATCTTTTAAGTTTACGATTAACGTTTATAAAATATTAAGAGAAATATTGGGTAACTGATTTAGTTAACCAGTTTTTTTTTACTTGTTTTAAATACAACATTATCCAAAACAGATATTTAGAATTGTTCTTTTAAATAAAATAATCACTGAATAAATACTTACTTCAAATTCCTGTATTTCACTTTGTTGACTGTCATTTTCCTCTCTTATGGGTTCTTCCTGTACGTTACTACATGAAGATTGCGTTTCCCGACATTCTTTGTGCTCGATTGTAAATAAAAGTAAATCATAATACCACAATGAAGGAGTATAAATATCATCTGTAGACGAACCACTTCGTTTTGATTGCTTTACTTTTTTAAGCTCTTTTCTAAAAGCACTTCTTATATTGTTTATTTTGTTTTTCACTAAATCGATGGTAGCTTCCTGATCAATGGTTTTGTAATGCTGTAGTAATTCTCCGTATGCTTTCATTTTAAGTGCTCTATTACGGTATACAGCATCTTTTACTTTCCATACGCATGAATGCCTACGATAAATAGAAATAAATTTTTTAAGGAAACTTGGCTGATTCGCCATTTTATATGCATAATATGCTGTGTAATTATCGGATGAAATTCTTGTCCAGACTAAAATTAAACCGGCAGTCCAATATCATCCGGCGAGACACTACACACATAGCGATAATCGCAAAGGAGGGTTCCGGCAGGCTTAGACCTGTCATCGGCCGGTGCGTGTGTAGTTGATAACGTTCATCCGGCCTTCATCTGTCAGACGAAAATCGGCCGGCGAACTGTACGTGAATGGGTACACTTATGCCCGATTTCTTCACTATTTATTTAGACCTCGATTTTCTAAACTCCGATTAAAGTTAGCCGGACAATAACCATTTGTCGGATTTCTTCACTCACATGCAGGGTTAACTAATCTACGATTCGAAACTCCAAAAAATACATTTGGCAACGTCGCAAATAAAATTGCAGCTAGCGTCATACGGATTGTAGTGTCATTCTGTTTACGTCAGTTTTCGCTGAGTGATAGTTTTTCCTTTGTCTTGTGTTTTTACATTTTTCATTATTTTCCTGTTTTTCTTCAAAAATTCCTGTCTTTAGTTTGTTCTTTTCCTAATTATATTAATCTTTGATTTTTATAAACAAAACTGTCCTTTTAAGGACAATTTTACCTTATTTTTGCCTTTTTGTTATTTCATAATATTATTCTTTGTTGTTAGTATTCCTTGTTGTTATTATTCCTTGTTGTTGTTATTCTTTGTTGTTATTATTCCTTGTTATTGTTATTCCTTGTTATTATTATTCTTTACTGTTTTTATTCCTTGTTATTCCTTGTTAGTGCAATATTATATTTTGAAGGTAAGTTTCTATTAATTTCTTTATTATTTCATATGATCTTGGCTCGTATTCATTTTGAAATAAATTAAATTAGAAATTATATTTTTCCACAACAAAATTTTGGTTATGAAGATTTTAATTCAAAAAGATAATAATATAAAAAAACACAATGTTCATTGACTGAATAAACAGTAAATAAATTATGCAATAAGCTACAAAACATTCTGTTTTTTTGGCTGTGATTTTGTGAGTTTATGTCACATGTTCAAAGTAATATAATCTGGAAATATATTTGTTGTTTGTATTTTAAGAAATTTTAAATTGTGACTATTAAATTAGATATTATTATTTTAAAATAATATTTCGAGCACAAATAAACCATAATGCATAATTAAATATAATGTGTATATAACATTTCATATGTTTGTTTGCAGTAAAATGGAAAAAAGAGGAGCAAATTTCACTAAAAGTGAAATCAATACACTCGTCGATATTGCATTGAAGTACAAGGATATCATTGAAAATAAAAGAACGGATGGTACGACTTCGCAAGATAAAAATAAAGCTTGGGATTTAATAGCTTCAGAGTTTAATGGAGCTAGCGGAAATTTTTCTCGGACTTCTAAAACAATACGCAATAAATACGATGCAATAAAAAAAGACCTAAGAAAGAAATGTTCTAATCTGAGATTAGAGCAATTGAAAACGGGTGGAGGTCTTTCGGACCATAAGGATTTCTCTTCATATGAAGAGAAAATTTTGGCAGCATGTCAAATCAGTATGGTTGGTTTGAGTTCCAAATTTGATGACGATGGAGCTCAATCTGAAGGTATGTTTCACTTTTTGTTTGAAAATAATTACACTATAAGATTTGAACATATGAAAAAAAAAATATGATATTAAGATATGAAAGTGATATGACAAAATATATATATATATTGTAATTTTTTAGAATCACTGACTACTAGACCAAACAATTCAATAGAATTTTTAGATGTTGACAGAGAAGGTATTCAACACTTATTTATAGTCATAAATATTTTTTTAATATCCTCATGTTTCAGAGTGTGCGATCTATTTACATTCCGTCAACGAATCTATAAACGATGGATATCCAAGTTGCAGTGAGCCAAAATTACCAGGTATGGTACCTATATATGTATATATATATATATATATATATATATATATATATATATATATAAATTACATGTGTGTAATATTGAATATCTGATAATTTTACTTTGCAGTCCAATTATATAACGAAGAAGCGTCTTGCGAATTAATTGTCGAAAACGCGAGTTATAGCACGCCAAGTACTAACTCCAGAAAAAGACAAGGTTTGAATTGAATGAATGGTATTTTGTATACTTATATTTGAAATTTGTTATATTTTTAGCATCATCATCATTTGAGAAGTACCCGTTTAAGGAGAATAAAAAAAGAAAGACTTCTGAACGACGTAATGACAGAAGTGAGGTTACTGGAGAAGTCATCGATTTAAAAAAAAAATTATTAAAACTGCAAATAGAGTCAGTTCAAAAAGAAATGGATGACAAAGCCAAAATAGCAGCTTTAACCATTGAAAATTTGTTGTTAGAGCAAGAAATAAAAAAAGCAAAATTAAAAAATTTGCAATAAAAATTATATTATTTTACATAGATTTAATAAATTTTCTGTTTTATACTATAGTAATGTCTTTTAAATAAAAACAAAAATTGAAGTATAAGTTTTATCATTATAATTATCTAATACTATTTGCTATAGTTTGATGAATTAATTGGCAATATGGATCGGATGAAATAATTTGAACAGTAAATGTTTACATTCTTTTTATTGAACGTTTCGGCTAGAAATCCTAGTCATCTTCAGCATGTTATAAAATTTTGAAAGTCAAAGTCACATGTTTAGTTAAATATTTAAATTATTGTACATCGTGTCGACGAATTGTGAAAATATAATATATTATGTCAATGAAATTACATTATTAGATTGAATCAGTAAATTAACATTTGTAGATATGTAGATGATTAAAATTTAACCACATTTTTTATTCTAATCTCGTTAAATCCACATTGCCAATTAATTCATCAAACTATACACAAAAGGATCATCATACAATTTTTTTTAACTATTTTCTATGGTAAATAAATTAATCAATTTTATTTTTAAAACTAATAAAACTTGGAATTTAATATTAATCTTGATTGTTTGGTATAATCAATTTTGCATTATCTAATATTTATAATGTTTTTCAAACTCAATTTTATAGCTTTTATAATACATAATAACATGTTTACTTGGATTAGTTTTTTTATTCACATTTTTTAATGTCCAAATCAAACACAAAACAATTAGAAGTACGATTTGTTCTTTTTCTTCCCATTTTATTGATACTGTTGATAAATAATGTTGAAAATATGTATATTACAAATGGTTAATAATTTATGCTGCCATCGGAACGCTCAGTGTAATCTAGAAAACAAAATGATGGTAAGAATTCGGTAACATAGGAGTATTTTGTAAAATGAATGAAGAATTTCAAGGTTATTCAATTTTTTTTTTCAAAAATTCGTAATCACCAATAATCTTTATCCACACACATATTATATTCAAATATACCTTGTAAAGTAGTCATCGATGAGAGCCTGTCTAACTGCATTGTCTCTCACCACTCTATTAACGACATGATATCCTTCTTCTACATCTTCATCCGGAAGTATTTCTTCTAGAACTGGTGGTTCATCTTCTCCTGCATCTCTCACTATATTATGTAAATAAGCTGTTGCAACGATGATTGCTTGCACAGTTTCCAATTTCAGTCTCATCCCGATACTTAAAACTGGAAAACGACGCTTCCAAACTCCATAAAACCGTTCTATAATATTTCTGGTTCTGATGTGTGCCTCATTGTATCGAATTTCTCCTGGGCTAACTGGGTTTAGTAATGGAGTAAGAAGAAAACGATTATTAGGGTAACCTCCATCGCCGAGTAACAGCCCGTTATGATATTCGTTCATCTGGAGTCTAGTATGCAAATTACTGTGCGATAATATTGTTGAATCATGAGCAGATCCCGGCCACCTTGCAACAATATTAATTGCTTTCACCAGAAAAATCTCCACTCGCTCGCAAAAAATTTCCCGTGGCATAAAATCGCAGCGTCAACAACAGCTGATTCATTGCTGTCAATGCTCTTGACCTAAAAATTACAAAAATTGTTCAAAATTTGCTGCAGGTTTGACTTTATTGATAATAATAAATAAATAAAGTATCATATACGTACTGATTATAGTTTATCAACAATTGTTCCTCGATTCGGGCGAACAATGTTAAAAATGTTGGCTTTGTTAAGCGAAACCGAACAAAAAATTCCAAATCATTCCACGCTTCAAAGTGATTTGTACGAACTCGTAGCACATACGGTCTCGGAATATATATATTTTCTTCGAATTCGTCGTCACTTTCATCATCGGAGAAGACGTTAACGTCCATCAACGCATTCATATTTAAATATCTTATTTAAAATAAATGCAAAACACGAAATGTCAAAATTCGCGTAAGGTTATGAAAGATATGAATAGTTATAGTTCCATCAGCCCTCACTGCTAAATTTGGCGCTGGTGTAGATAAACCACGTTTAAACCCCCAATATTCGTCGGCTAACTATAATCGACGAATAACATCTAGCCGGAGTTTCGTGAGTGTGAAGAAAACCGATTTCAAGGTTTAAACTAGGTTTAACTTTAGTCGTGGTTTAACCGAGTGTGAAGAAATCGGGCATTAGAGGTTAACTTATAAAAATCTGACACGAATCTAGTTGGCCAGATGAATTTTGTGTAAAATTACTAGTATAAGAAGAAGAATATATAGCTGCGTATGTAATTTTACAATTTTTTCCTTAACTGCTACTTAATCTAGGTTCTAGCTATTTGTCTAAATAAAATTTAAATAAAAGAAAAAAAATAGAAAGATAAGTAATCATTCTGCAGCTGAATGAACTTTACCTACAGGACCGTCAATGTAAAAAATTACTTTAAATATAATTTGTCACTTTTTTTACATGATTATTATTTAAAATTAAATCTAAATGTTGTATGTAGAATAATGTTTTTTAATTACTATAAAAATCAATATGTATTTGGAAATTTATAACACAACATTCAACTGGCCAACTATTTCGAACAATGATCTTACAGTGTCATCTATATGGTAATGTTTGAACTATTTGCAAATCGAATTGTGCTGTCGATAAAAAAGAAAACTGTAATTTGAATACTAGTAGTGCTATCTATGAATTATTTTTTAACAAGTATTTGCATTTTTACATTCTTCTGAGTCACAACGAAGTCTGAGAAGTCCACTTGGTATTAGGAACGCATGAATAAAGTTGAAAATAATTTAATTTATTTATTGCTTTTTTTTATCTAATATTATGCTGAAAAAAAAATTATCTCAAATTTATAAAACGATTTTTAGAAAAATATTTTATGCCGTCGGGAAAAAACTACACCGGATGATTCCTATGAATAATCTAAATAAAAAACTTCAAAAATAAACATATGTCCGAAAATGCTTTTTAGCGGAACTGTAGCCGTTAGAAGTTTATTGCACGTAACATCAATCGCGTTAGCCTTATTTATTATATCAGCAAAAAAAAAACAACATATGTGGTATCAGCATGACGGTGCACCGCCTCATAGAGCAAGAGTAGTGACAACTTGGTTAAACGTTCATTTCCCTAGGATATGGATTGGCAACGGAGGTCCAGTTGCCTGGCCGCCAAGGTCCTCAAATTTGAACCCACTGGACTTTTATCTATGGGAACATAAAAAAGAACTTGTTTACAAGGTGTCAATAGCAACCCGGGAGTAGTTGCTGGAACGAATACAGAAGGCTGCAAATAAAACAAGATTAGAAGTATATGGGTAAACCCATATATGTATAGACCACTTTGACATTTCTCGGACAGTTGGCAACACTGTATTTTAATAATATTATAATTTATGTGGGCACTTGGAGAAACTTTTCTGAAATTTTGATCAAAATCGAATAAATAATGTAACCACAATGAATTTTTTAAAAATTTTGTCATTTTTTTTCTCGCTAAGTTGACAACACTGTATTTTGTTAAAATTGCATAATTTATTTAGGCACTAGGAGAAACTTTTATAAAAATTTGATTAAAATCGGTTAAATAAAATGGTTATAATAAATTTTTAAAAATTTTAGTAATATTTTTCTCGGAAAGTTGGCAACACTGTAATTTGTTAAAATTACATAATTTATATGAATACTAGGAGAATTTTTTGTGAAAATTTGAGTAAAATCAGTTAAATAACATGGCCATAATAAAATTTTTAAAACTTTAGTATTTTTTTTCTAGGAAAGTTGGCGACACTTAATATTAATAAAATTACATAATTAATTGGAGCATTAGGGAAATCTTTTCTGAAAATTTGATCAAAATCGGATAAACAATGTAGCCACAATAAATTTTTAAAAACTTAAGTAATTTTTTTTTCGGAAAGTTGGCATCTCTGAAAAAAATAAAACTACATGACCAACTTGGGTACTAGACAAATTTATCCTGAAAATTTCATTAAAATCGGTTGAACCGTCTAGGAGGAGTTGCGGCCACAAAATTTTGATTTAAGACCGAGCGATCGAGTGAGCGAGCGAGCTGACGACGCACATCCATACACCCACATAAACTAAGATCAGATTCGTCATTTAGAGGATATATGAAGGATTTCTATACATTTTTTTTTTTTTTAATGTTACAGAATCCGTACCAAACGCTATACCACTTTTTCCTTGCAGTCAAAGTAGTAATAAAAAATGACCCTGATGTGATGGCTCGAGTTAGAGATTCACTCGTCCGACGTTGTCATGCTTGTATTAGAGCCGAAGGAGGACACTTCGAACATTTACTTTCAGTTTAATCACAGACGTTCTTGCTTTAAATTAGTACCTTAATTAGGTATTGTTTTTGTTTTTTACCACTTTGACTGCAAGGATAAGTGGTATAGCGTTTGGTATGGTGTCTGTAACATTTTCCAAAAAAAAATAAAATTGTATAGAAATTTTTCATATAGCCTCTAGATGACGAATCCGAACTTAGTTTATAAGTGGGTGTATGGATGTGCGTCGTAAGCTCGCTCGGTCGTAAGTCAAAATTTTGTGATCGCAACTTCTCCTAGACGGTTCAACCGATTTTAATGAAATTTTTGGGATAAATTTGTCTAGTACCCAAGATGGTCATGTGTTTTTATTTTTTTCCAGTGATGCCAACTTTCCGAGAAAAAAATTAATAAAGTTTTTAAAAATTCATATTGGCTACATTATTTATCCGATTTTGATCAAATTTTCAGAAAAGATTTCACTAATGCTCCCATTAATTATATAATTTTATTAATATCCAGTGTTGCCAACTTTCCGAGAAAAAAAATTTTAAAAAATTTATTATGGCCATGTTATTTAACCGATTTTACTCAAATTTTCACAAAATATTTTCTTATTATTCATATAATTTACTTAATTTTAACAAAATACAGTGTTGCCAACTTATCGAGAAACTTATTAAATTTTCAGGAAAGTTTCTCCTAGTGACCACATAAATTATAATTTTATTAAAGCTATTGTGTTGCCAACTTTTCGAGATATGTCAAAGTGGTCTATATATGGATTTACCCATATACTTCTTATTTTGTTGTTTTTTATATAATAAATAAAGCTAACGCGATTGCTGTTAATAAACTTCTAATGGCTACAGTTCCGTTAGAAAGCATTTTCGAACATATGTTTATTTGAAGTTTTTTATTTAGATTATTTATAGGAATCATCCAGTGTAGTTTTTCCCCGACGTCATAAATTACCCTGTATAAAGATATTTTCAAATTCCCGTTTGTAGCAACGATTTTTAGGTGTTTTTCAACTTTTTTGTTTTGCTAATTTTACAACAAATAGAGTAAACAACAATTATACCGTTGCATGGAAAGTGTATTTATTGAAGTTTTGAGGAGTATTTTTATTTTTCAAGAAAATCAAATTTTTACTTAAAACAAGTGGTCAGGTCAAAATTTAGATTTGCCAATAGTGGCAGATAAAACTACATTTCCACATTTCTGAAATAAAAACAAATTAGATGTTAGTACTTGTTACACATGTAACTTTCGTTGGAACCTATAAAATGTATAATTTTTAACCAAAAAAGGAACCGGGTTAATTTTAAGCACTTTTTTAAAAAAGTTGCCATATTAAAAATAAATGAAAAAAATTATACATTTGTAGGTTCCAATGAAAGTTACATTTGTTTGAAGTACTAACATCTGATTTGTTTTTGTTTCAGAAACGTAGTTTTATCTGCCACCATTGGCAAATCTGAATTTAGATCTGATCAATTTAACGCTATTTTTACCACTTTGACTGCAAGGAAAAAGTGGTATAGTGTTTGGTACGGTGTCTGTAACATTTTCAAAAAAAAAAAATTGTGTATAGAAATCCTTCGTATAGCCTCTAGATCAGACGAATCTGAACTTAGTTTATGTGGGTGTATGTATGTGCGTCGTCAGCTCGCTCGCTTATTCGCTTGGTCGTCAGTCAAAATGTTGTGGCCGCAACTCCTAGACGCTTCAACCGATTTTAATGAAATTTTCAGGATAATTTGTGTACTGCCCAAGATGGTCATGTGGTTTTGGCCAACTTTCCGAAAAAAAATTACTAAAGTTTTTAAAAATGTATATTGGCTAAATTCTCCTAGTAATCGTATAATTTATGTAATTTTAACAAAATACAGTGTTGCCAACTTTTCGAGAGAAAAAATTACTAAAATTTTTAAAAATTTATTATGACCACTTTATTTAACCAACTTTAATCAAATTTTTATAAAAAATTCTCCTAGTGCCTATATAAATTATGCAATTTTAACAAAATACAGTGTTGCCAACTTATCGAGAGAAAAAAATCACAAATTATTTTAAAAATTCATTGTGGCTACATTATTTATTCGATTTTGATAAAATTTTCTGAAAAGTTTCTTCTAGTGCCGACATAAATTATAATTTTAATAAAAATATTGTATTACCAACTTTCCGAGAAATGTCAAAGTGGTCTATATATGGGTTTACCCATATACTTCTAATCTTGTTTAATTAAATATTTGTCTTTTTAAAAAATACTGCTAAAAACTTCCCAGCGGTATAATTGTTGTTTACTGTATTTGTAGTAAAAGTTCCTAAAAAAAATTTTGAAACACACCTAAAAAATCAATGCTACATACGGGAATAGCCCCTTAAACAGAACTTCAATCTAATGCTTATTTATTATACCAAGGTAAGTTTTGCCACCCAGATGGCTTCAAGTTAATTTCAATTGCGAATGGATATGGACCCAAAATGAAATTGAATTAATATGGTGTTTGTAAACAGATAGTGCTGACAAATGACATGACAACCAAATTCGACGATAAGGGCATGAGTTACGAGACAGCCTGTTTGGGAGATAGTTTTGCACAGATGAGTTATTTGTCGAATACAATTAGACCGAAAATCAGATTTCATCTTTCAGGTCAATGTTGTTAAAAGTGTTCTAAAACCTGTTCAAACTGCCACTTTTCACGTAAGATTTATTTCAATTTTTTTTCAGAAACTTGTAATTTTCTACTATTTTATTTTATTTGTAAATTACTGAAGCTGGTATTCGCGATATGGAATAATTGTTTCATTATTAGATTAATTTAATAATTTATATTTTGTGTTATGTAATAATTTTTTATCGAATCATAAATAAAATATTATGTATTAATTATTTATCTGGTCTTAAAACCTTGTACCACTGAACTGATATTACTGCAATCTTTTTATGATTGTACCCCATTTTTTTCCCCTCCATTATTTCCAACAATACTTTTCTTCCACCAATTATTTTTTCCACTATACATTTTTTCGACCAATTATTTTTTTCACTAAAAAGTTATATTTTGAAAAAATTTAAAATATAATTTTTTTCAAAATTTGCTCAAAAAAATCTGAAAAAATTCAGTAAAATAGAGAAAAAAATTAGCTACATAATAGCTAAGTAACTTTTTTCTCTAACTCATACTGATTTAGCGGGAAAAATTATTAAAAATTCTAGCGCCCAAACGGCACATGCTAATAAATTAAAACTAAAACCAAATTATATAAGTTTTTATTCCCTATCGAAAAGTATTTTAAGTATTTTTCCAAATTTTACTTCAGAAAGAAATATTATAATGTAAAATTTTTTTATGGAAAGTTTGTCAAAAGGTTAGATGTTCGAATCAAACTCTCATTAAAGATTCTATGTCAAGCTTTCGGTTGTATTATCCACTATCTTCAGGACATGTTCTTTTTAGAAAAATTCAGAAACAAATACATAATAATTGGTATAGCAATCATAAAATTTACAGAATATACAAATCATGAAGTCGATAAATAATTAAAAGTAACAGACCAAAATTGACCAAAATTGACCAAAAAGGCCGTTTACCTGAATATAAAATAGTTATTTACATTTTTCATGGCCGCCTTAATTTTTAAAAAACTAAAAATATGCTTAAAATTGTTTTCAGACAAAGCAGGGCGGAATCCCAAAACATGAAAATGAAATTCTTAAATTTTTTGTTGTTTACACTTATTGTGAACTCAATCCGGGGACACACTGTATATATATATATATATATATATATATATATATATATATATATATATATATACCGGGTGTTTGTTCATCAAGTTCGTATGGGCGTTTAACATGTAATTTCGATAAATTGCAATATACTAATTTCTCGAGTTAAATTCGAAGAAATGCTTAGAATACTTTTCGATAGGGCATAAAAAGTTCTATAATCTGATTTTAGTTTTAATTTGCTAGCATGTGCCGTTTGGGCGCTAGAATTTTTTTTTTGATTTTTTGGTTTTTATTTTTTCGCTCAAAAACTATGAGGTGTAGGAAAATAAACATGATATGGAAAAATGCGGAATAATGAGTACTATAATTTAGTGAATAAACCGTTACTCTAAGATTCATCGTTTAGTAGAAAAAAATTAAAAACTGAATTTTTAAAATTCTCTTAAGGGGGTACCATCGCAATTTTTTCAAAATAAAACTTTTTTCTAAATTTGCTAAAAAAAAATCTGGAAAAATTCAGTGAAATAGAGAAAAAAATGAGCTACATAATAGCTAAGTAACTTTTTTCTCTACCTTATTCTGGTTTGGCAGGAAAAATTATTGAAAATTCTAAAATGTTTTTTAGGGTTTCATTTCACTGTTTCTGACAAGCAAACTACATCGAGAAGTACTTTATTTCCGAATTCATAGATGGCGCAGATGAACGTCATTTGTAAAAATATAACAATTTTAAAAATATTGTTATTGTAAATATATTTTTAGTAAAATATATTTTACAATTTTGTCCATTATATTATTGTATATCTTAATTGTTCAACATTAATGGTTAAATAATAAACTACTTTAAAAAGTACTTGAATTCCTTGTTCATAGATGGTGCAGCTAAATGTTAGTTGCAAAAATATAACTATTTAATGTATATTGTTATTGTAAGTATATTTTTAATAAAATATATTCTACAGTTTTGTCCATTATATTATTGTATATTTTAATTGTTTGACATTAATAGTTAAATTATAAACTACTTTAAAAAGTACTTTATTTTTGCATTAATAGATGGCGCCAGTAAATGTCAATTGTAAAAATATAATAATTTGATGCATATTTTTATTCTAAATATATTTTTAATAAAATGTATTCTACAATTTTGTCCATTATATTATTATATATCTTAATTGTTCGACATTAATGGTTAAATTATAAACTACTTTGAGAAGTACTTGATTTCCGTATGTATAGATAGCGCTGATGAACGTCAGTTGTAAAAATATAACAATTTAATAAATATTGTATATTGTAAATATATTTTCAATAAAATTTATTCTACAATTTTATTTATTAAATTATTGTATATTTTAATTGTTGCAAATGTTTTGAAAACAAAGTGTTGTTAGTTAAAAAAATAATTTTTAAATGACGTCTCCTGTGTAGTTATTGGAAGTGGTTTCTTAAGTAGTTTGTCTAACACGTTGACTCGTTACTCTGGTTTCTCTTCAGTGCGAATAAATCTTTCGCCTTTTACGTTCAGCAAACAGGACGCAGCTATTTATTCTTCTTCTTATACTAAAAACATTACGCAAAATTTATCTGGCCAACTAGATTCGTGTCAGATTTTTATAAGTTAACCACTAATACCATTGAATATATAATCTTATTAGTTATTCAATGCTAATACTATCAATTACAATATTTTTATATTTTACTTTTTATAAGAAGCTTTTTTTGGTAGAAAATTTAATTTTAATCATGAATAAGTTTATGCACCATTGTCAATTATGTATACGTGACAAAAATGTATTGTTCACTATACTTGATCTGGATTCAGATGGCAAACGTTTCGTAGATAAATTGGAAGCAATTATGCCAGAAATTGTAAGAATGAAATTATTTGTTTTGATTGTAATATACATTATTGTATCTGAATCTTTTACTTTCCTTATTTTAGGTAGATTGCAGGATCAAATTGCCGAATGGTATTTGTACAATCTGCGCTGTTCAGTTGAATGAAGCTTATAATTTTATAAAACAATGTTTCAATTCTCAAATAATATTAAAACAATATTTAAATGAAGAACTTTGTCGACTATGTGCTGGTGGTGATAATATAACATTTACTTTAACTACAATGGATTCGGATAATGTATTGTTATCATACAAATTGGAAACCATTGCATCGGAAATTGTAAGTAAAATACTAGCTTTAACCAGGTCCACGAAACGAAATTATATGCTTAGAAATTGATAAGTAATCATTTATTTATTGTCTCTTCCATAATTTTTGAGAACAGACAAATTTAACTTAACTTAATTTAGAGTATTTCAAGTTTTAATACGTTTGTTGGTTTTGTTTAATTAAAACTTATGTAAAATAAGTTTTAATTTGAATACATGTACATTTACAATAAAAATTACATAAAACAATTATTATTTTATTAGGTTTACTTATAATAAGTTTATTAATTATTATAATATGTTGTTGCTAAACTAAAATTTGTTTCTGCAAGAGTAGTTGAGAATAGCTATTATGAGAAAAAATATTGTTGTCTGTTTTCAGGCTGATAAAAATTTCGTCTTGTATTTTTAATAATTTGTTACTTCATAACCAAGTAACGCACGTATTCACACAGCTTGTAGTGGGATTTAGATCTCACAAATAAATCAAATATTAGTAAAATATCATAGGGACTAGGTGTTATTAGTAGAAATATTTTTCTTTATTGAGATCTTTTTAATCCGGAGATTTTCATTATATGTAATATATAATTTTAATTTATATTTTTAGTTGGAATGTACTGAGAAGTTATCGAATTGTATTTGCTCAGTTTGTTCTGTTCGATTAAATGAAACGTATAAATTTGTAGAAAAATGTTTTAAATCGCAAGAAATTTTAAAGCGAAATGCAAAACAACAATCGCAAAATAATAAAGTTATAAAAAACGAAATTAAAAGTGAAAGCGAATTTAAAAAAGAGAATATTGATGACGAATACATTAAACTAGATTTGGAAACTGACATTAACATTAAAGTTGAAGAAAGTTTAGAATCACAAAATAATACAAATGTTGATGCTGTTTGTATGAAAGAAGGAGCTATCACTGAAGATTACATTGAAGAAGTAGAATTGGAAACTGATATAAATATTAAATTTGAAGAAAGTTTGAAATCAGAATCTTTAGATTTACATTCAGAAATAATAATTAAGGAAGAATATTCGGATTTTGAGAATGAAATCGATATAAATTGGCAAGCTAGTAGAGATTCGAAGAAAAATAATATTTTCAGCTCGGAAGAAAATGATGAATCTGTAAAGAAAAGAAAATCTCATAAATGTACATTATGTGAGAAAACTTTTACTGATAGTGGAAAATTAAGGACACATATCCGTTCTCATACAACGGAGAAACCTTATAAATGCGAAATATGTGAAAAAACTTTTACTGTAAGTGGAAACTTAAAAAGACATATCCGTATACATAAAAATGAGAGACCTTATAAATGCGAAATATGTGAGAAAACATTTACTCAAAGTGGAGATTTAACAAAGCATTTTCGTACACATACAAAGGAGAAACCTTATAAATGTAAAATATGTGACAAAGCATTTACTCTAAGTGGACATTTAAAAAATCATATTCGTATACATACAAATGAGAGACCTTATAAATGCGAAATATGTGAGAGAACTTTTACTATAAGTGCAAACTTAAAAAGACATATCCGTTCTCATACAAATGAGAGACCTTATAAATGCGAAATATGTGAGAAAACATTTACTCAAAGTCAACATTTAAAAATTCATATTCGTATACATACAAATGAGAGACCTTATAAATGCGAAATATGTCAGTAAGCATTTATTCGAAGTGGAGATTTGAAAGTGCACATTCGTACACATACATATGAGAAAACTTATAAATGCGAGATATGTGAGAGAACTTTTATGTGGAGTGGTCATTTAAAGCAACATGTCCGGTCTCATGCAAAGAAGAAACCTGATGAATGCCAAATTAAAACTTTTCCTCAGAGTAGAAATTAAAACCATATTCGTATTTATAGTGTTCTTTTGTTTATTAATGATTAATTTTTAAATTTTGTTAAGCCTCATTTACACTGCTTTTTTGCTAGCGAAATCAATGTAATGTTTTAGCACAGAGCTAGTAGTTCTGAACCAAACAACATGTGATCTTATAGGAATATATTGCAAATGCACGGTTTTAGTTTCATTAGCAAATTTTGTTTCATCGCAGCCAAAGTTTTAACTAAAATTCACTTATGTTTTTAGAACGGCTAATTAGATTTCGCAAGCACATGAGATAGCGATCTATATGTATTTTTATGAAAGAAACGTGAAATTCTATGTAAATAAGCAGTTTGGAAAATAAAATTAATATTATTTTTAAAACGCGTATTTAATATATTAAAATAACATTCATTTTAGACACATTAGAAGAAAAATTAACGAAAACAAAGTAGATGGCGAATTTATCTTATAAACCCGTAAAATTATATTTATGTCCTATACTATTCTAAATGTTCTGTTTAGCATTCGTATTTTTCAAATGATTGTACAGGTATCATCTTGTATAATCATAAATTCTTTGTCAGATATATTTAAACAAAACAACTTAAACTGTCACAAACAAATACTGTACTGAAGATAAACAAAAATTTTCCTTTATATTTAGTGAAACATTTATTGTTTACGTAATGTAGATTGTGAAAGTATATGAAAAGTATACATTTTTATACATAATACAGAAAAACAAATAACAAAATGTTTTTTATTTAATTATATTAATTAATATACATATATATGATAAGTTAAAAATATTATATATAAAATATTTAAATAATATCAATCAAATAAGTTGTTTGATATATATAAACTTTATAATAATGCTTAATATTACAAAAATAATAATATAAACATTATTCTACTAATACTCAGTTCTAATATAAATACAGTTATTAAAGTATTGATTTTTAAAATGTACCATTTTTATATATAATGATGTCAATTTCGTTCTATTGTGAAAGTTATGGATTAAGTTAGATTATGTATTTGTATTTTAAAATAATGATATAAGCTTAATTGATTGAACTCTATGTTCATGCAGCGGTAATTGATTCAATATGTGATTATCTAATAATAAATAAATATTTGAATTACGGATTTTGTGTATAGTGTTATTCATTAATATATTGATAATATTTTCTTGACCTAGTACTTTGTTGCTAATTCCCAAATTGCATTCCAAATTTTTGTTCTTCATCAGCTTTACGTAATGCAATAACCGACGATGCTGCATATATTAACCATCCTTTTTCTTCCTTTCCAATAATTTTGAATTTGTACTACAGTGATGTACCTCGGTATACGTCTGCTTTAGAATACTTTTAATTTGGAATACGTCCTGTTTGGGTAAAAAAAAATTTGCTCGGTATACGACTTCTGTACGGTATACGACTTAATTCAATTACACGCGCTATATATGAACAAGTAATACTATGATATCTACACTATTCACGAATTTATATTGACTTCATTTGGTTTAACTATGTAATTTCTGATGGGGAGAGTCCTTGGTTGGTGTACTGCCCTTTTAGTGTACCAGACCTGCGTGGAGCCACACTCTATAACTTTGTTAAGTTTCTTCTGATTTTCATTTTTAAGTAAAATTTTATTATTTTTTATTAATCATTAATTGCAAAAAGGCAAACGAAAACCAACAGAAAACTAAATAATTATTTTACAACTCCATTAATATACCATATCAAGAGGAGTTTTTTTTTTACATGAAAACGGATTAATCATTTTTACATTATTTCTTTTGAGAAATGTTGGTTTGGTATACGTCCTATTCGGTATAAGTCCAAACATCAGGAACTTATTAAGGTCGTATACCGAGGTTCCACTGTATTATACTCTTCTAGGCCATACATAACTATAACATTATGTTCCTCTAGTGGTTCAATAAAATACTTCGAAAGGCAACAGAAATGTAACTAATTTGTTATGTACTTTGTTTGTCGTGTCGATTTAAATAATATATCTTTTTCTCTTCATGAAATACGTGGTAACATAAAAATATATGAATATGTCTGTTTGTTTTTCTATTGATATCTGTTTAAAATCATTGCTACAAGCAGCTGCTAAGTATTTAGAAACATACTTTTTAAAACATTTTTAACGGATAATATACCATTAATTCATACACTGAGAAAAATAGATTGCTTAGCTCGTATTGTTAAGATTTTTATAATAGCAACATTTTATTATGCAATAGTATGTATCAGTTTTGACAATATAACAAGATTAGAAGTATATGGGTAAACCCATGTATAGACCACTTTGACATTATCACATAAATGATAAGAAATAGGAATAAAAAAAATTTCACCGAAAGTTGGCAACATTGTATTTTGATAATATATAATATTATAGGCGCTAAGGGTATCTTCTGTAAAAATTTGATTAAAATCAGATAAATAATGCGGGCATAACAAATTTTTAGAAAATTATTAATTTTTTTTGGAAAGTTGGCAACACCGTATTTTAAAAAAAATATAATTTATGTGAGCACTAAAAGAAACTTTTCTAAAAATTTGATTAAAATCGGATAAATAATGTAGCCACAATGAATTTTTAAAAATTTTAGTAATTTTTTTCTCGGAAAGTTGGCAACACTGTATTATATTAAAATTACGTGATTTATGTGGGCACTAAAGGAATCTTTCCTGAAAATTTGAGCAAAATCGAATAAATAATGTAGCCACAATAAATTTTTAAAAAATTTAGTAATTTTTTTCTCGGAAAATTGGCATCACTGAAAAAAACCAAAACCACATGACCATCTCGGGCACTAGACAAATTTATCCTAAAAATTTCATTAAAATCGGTTGAACCGTCTAGGAGGAGTTGCGATCACAAAATTTGGTCTGACGACCGAGCGAGCAAGCTGACGACGCACATCCATACACCCACATAAACTAAGTTCAGATTCGTCATCTAGAGGCTATATGAAGGATTTCTATATACAATTTTTTTTTTTGAAAATGTTACAGACACCGTACCAAACGCTATACCACTTTTCCTTGCAGTCAAAGTGGTAAAATTATTAGATATTAGGTGCAATTATATATTTTATATTAAACCTTATATGTTAAATCAAGCTATGTGTATCCGGAAAATAGCTAAATAGATATTGACCAAAAATATGAATAATTTTTAATTCTATACATATATATATATATATATATATATATATATATATATATATATATATATATATATATATATATATATATATTCATGATAAATATCGAGAATACATTTTAAAACACACTGGTGCTTCGGATGATACGTATATAATTTGTACTGTAATATAAATTATACCTAATATTTTTTAATACGCGTCACGCGTTCTTGTGCATCATTCGACGTAAACAGAGAGGAAGTGAAATATCTATTAAATGTTCAATTAAAATGGCAACCGAAGAAAGTAAAAACGTTTTAAAACTGTGGAATTTTGATATATTAATTCCAATCTTTAAAGGTATATAAGTTTGTAAACATAATTTAATTTGTAAATCACGGTCAATTGTGTAATTTTTTTTTTGTGCTAAATGATTCAAGCAGATGTGATATGTAAAACATCTGCGATTATTGTCTATATTTTAGAACATTGTGTTAGCTGTATAGCTAAAATTATTAGAAGAGAACCAAATCAAAGAAATCATTCTTTTAGTAGGATTAAGAGTCCTAATTCTGGACAATTTTAATAAGCTATGTCTTCATAAACTGAGTTTGAAAAGTACATGTTGCGACAAAATTTACATTACATGCTTTTTACTACTTTGACTGTAAGGAAAAAGTAGTATAGCGTTTGGTACGGTGTCTGTAACATTTTCAAAAAAAAAAAAAAATTGTACAGAAATCCTTCATATAGCCTCTAGATGACGAATCTGAACTTAGTTTATGTGGGTGTATGGATGTGCGTCGTCAGCTCGCTCGATCGCTCGCTCGCTCGCTCGCTCGCTCACTCGCTCGGTCGTCAGACAAAATTTTGTGATCGCAACTCCTCCTAGACGGTTCAACCGATTATAATGAAATTTTCAGGATAAATTTGTCTAGTGCCCGAGATGGTCATGTGGTTTTGGTTTTTTCCAGTGATGCCACCTTTCCGAGAAAAAAATTACTAAAGTTTTTAAAAATTTATTGTGGCTACATTATTTATCCGATTTTGATCAAATTTTCAGAAAAGATTTCCCTAATGCTCCCATTAATTACATAATTTTATTAATATTCAGTGTTGCCAACTTTCCGAGAAAAAAATTACTAAAGTTTTAAAATTTTTATTATAGCCATGTTATTAAACCGATTTTACTCAAATTTTCACAAAAGATTCTCCTAGTATTTATATAATTTATGTAATTTTAACAAAATACAGTGTTGCCAACTTTTCGAGAAAAAAATTAGTAAAATTTTTAAAAATTTATTATGATCATTTTATTTAACCTATTTTAATCAAATTTTCATAAAAGTTTCTTTTAGTGCCTAAATAAATTATGCAATGTTAACAAAATACAGTGTTGCCAACTTATCAAGAAAAAAATCACAAAATTTTTTAAAAATTCATTGTGGCTACATTATTTATTCGATTTTGATCAAATTTTCAGAAAAGTATCTCCTAATGCCCACATAAATTATAATATTATTAAAATACAGTGTTGCCAACTTTCCGAGAAATGCCAAAGTAGTCTATATATGGGTTTATCCATATACTTCTAATCAGGGGCGTAGCAAGACCTTTATGGGCCGGTGTGCCACTGGGATTAAGGGGCCCCTCCTTACTCCTTGTATTGTTTAACATTTTAATGTTTTTTTGGCTAATTTTAAGTTCTAAATGTCATTTTAATTTTTTTAAATTTGTTTGTGCCTTATTCGAAAAAAATTTTCAAATAAAAGTTGTTTTATTTTTATGATAATCAAAATTAATTAAAATTATTTTTTATTAAAATGCAACCTGTATTATCAAAATTAATAAATTAAAGTGAAATGCATAAATAAACAACTTGCCACGAGCTGGTTCTTGTTATTTTATGTGTAAATATTTTTATTAGTTTTGAAATTTTTATTTACATTAAAAAAACAACTTTAATATATCTACAACAGTTTACTACATGGCGTATACCTATATACACTACAATAAAATTTAACCAAATATTTTAATTATTTAATTTATATATTAATTTATATATGATAGATATTATAATAAAATTAAGAATTTGAGAATTTTTATATTCATATTATTATGTAATAATTTTTTAAAATTTATTGTATCTGTTATTGATATGAGTTTTTATTTTAAATTAAATACAACATAGATTTTTAGTAGAAATGTTTATTGTTCTACGTTCAACAACTATATCGAATGGCATATTGAATAAATTAAAAATAATTATGAGTTTCAAAGCTTTTAGTAATAACTTTTAATAATCTTTAATAGTTTAAATGAAAATACAATAGATTATATTTTAATTATTAAAGGTAAGTTTCACTTTTTCTAATTATAAATAAATAAAAATTATGTATATAAGAATTTGTTACGTTAACATATGTTATCTTATTTTTATATAATTAAAACATATATCAAATTATATAAGTTTCGAATAATAAATTATATTATTATCATATATTCTATACTTCTAATTAAATTATTATACCTTTAATTAATTAATAATTATTATTATTCCAAGTAGTAGGAATAGAAGAGCATGTATGAGAGGAATTATGATTGTGAATGAAGCGAAAGTTGCTTGTGTGGATAGGAATGTTTGGAGGCGACTGATTTCGGAATGATGAAAAGAGTTTGTGCCACACCCTTTCGGGTACATGGCGTGATTGTGTATGTATATTATATTATTGTATCAATATATGTAGTATGCTAATTATAAAAGTAGAAATTATATGTTTTAAATTATGATAGAAAATAAGTTTTGTTTGAACAAGTGTTCCAGATGCAATACTAGCTTTAATATATTTTCGAATAAATGGTGCTAATTTTTCACCATCGACTTTGTAAGTAGCCGAAATATATTTCTTTATCGCTTGTAATGAAGAACCACCACGTTCTTTTAGATTTTGGATGGCATTATTTACCATAACAGCTATAGTTGGATGCGATGCTTCTGATGCGGATGATTTTTTTTCTTTCTTTGTCGAAGATTTCTTCGAAATTTGTTGATTTTCCGAAGAAATATTTGCTGTAGCAGTTGTTACATCAACGTCAGCCATCTTTCAAAATTGAATAAATTTTCAATAAAGAATCAATTAGCAATCAGTTAAGTAAATGATAATTCTTTCTATAAACGAAAGATCCAAATTTGACCACTTTTCATCTTGTGTAGGTATATATCGAATCGAACCGAATAGAAAGATGAAATTTTTGAAACGAATAATATAAAAACAATATATTGTAAATTGTTTTTAATACCAAATGCTAAATATAATTATAGAGCAGAAAAACAATTTCAAATTGGCTAGAGTAATACTAGAATCTGAGAATGTTTTAAAAAAATTATAACAAATTTGTGTAATAAAAGAAAAAATAAATATAATAGAAATATGTAAAAATAAAAATAGGATAAAATATCTAATGTAAATAATAAAAATATTATTAGTATAAATATATTTAAAAAGAAAAAAAATTAAAAAAATTACGTTATATAACTGTTGTTTCTTATCTATAGATATACTTATACGGTATATGTACGTAATCATAGTATATTGAGAAATATAAATAAAACTTTAATTTAATAATATAACTAAGTAAAAGAAAAATGATGTAATGTCATATTTGAAACATACAGGTAGAGCTTCGATTAAAAGAAAAAAAAAACCGTAACGATTAATCGGCGTGAAAAAACAAACATAATAATAATAATAATAATAATTTTTGTAACATAGTAAAAAAAAATCTTCCCGAACTAACAATATTAAAATAAAATAGTATATTAACAGTATATTAATAAAATAAGAAATGGGAATTTAGCTAAATAGATAAAAATATTTTTTAGACTTAAAGATAAATAGATAAAACTAATGTTACCATTATTTCAAAGATGGCGGCTGAATGACAACACTTTCCAGACTTAAAATCTCAGTTCTACACTCACGATCGACCCCCCTACGAAACCCAAGAAAAAATCGCATCTTTTCCAAAATGCAGAGTCTCATGTCGGATTGACTGTAATACAATAATAGTTATCAATATGTTAGAAATTTGAATATTTTACAGTTACCATATCCTAGAATATTAAAAACTTGTCTGGGATATTCAGCGGGTGAAACTAGTATCACATCAATAGTAATCTTCAGGCATTTACGGTCGGTATCCATTGAATTTATAGAATTTTCTGGCTGGTATGCCGTGCTCGATCTATCCTCGTTGCAGACGTTTCGTCACACATCATAGATAGCATCCTTAGTGTTTAGTGACTTAACGACATCTTTAATTAAATATAGATCGAAATTAGAAATCAAATCATTACAGAATGATAATGAAAAATATGGGTTTTCAATATTGGATGAAATGGCAATAAAAGTGAAATTAAATTACGATACGATAAGCAATTGAATATATTTTTAGGGCACACAACAATTAACAAAGAAGATTTACGAGTTAATTTACATCTTGCAAATAAATTATGTTTTTTATTTATCGGCCTATCAAGTAGTTACAGAACTCCAGTCGTGTATTATTTTGTAAATAGTTTAACTGGTGCGATATGCAAAAGTGTAGTCACAGTTGTTTCTACGATCATTTATAGAAATCCGAGTAGAAATCCGTATGTATGTATATTGTACGAATATGTGTTGTCTCGAGAAACGGCCAGACTACGACTGTATTTTGTTTAACATCTGTATATATACAAAGTCTGGATTTAAAACTTGCACATGAGAAATAATTTTTACTGAATTAATTTTGCTATTTAATTTACTTTTTATTGTAATCTTTATCTAGCATTTGTTTTACTAACTATTTTTAAACCTTATTGTAGAAATAAAATTAAAATAATAAATTATTTCATAATATGGTAACCAAATTCCTATGTTAACTATAGATTCAAATTCGTAACGCAATTTTGTTGAAGGAAATAAATAACAGAAATGTCTCTTGGGGTTATTAATTGTAATAAGCCAATAAGTTTGATTATATTGTATTTATTATATGAACTTATTATAACGTAATTAACATCATACAGAGCAAGGGACACTTCATACAGTTACAACTACAAGGACACAAATTACTGTATGTATGTGTGTGTCTACCCATTACCAACTGAGTTAGTGGTGTTGCCAACATACTGGCACAAAAAACATGAAGCAATTACTTTCTTTAACACCTTCTCTTGATTATTTCATGTTTTTATAATTCAACAATTTACATATTTATTCTTATTTTTCTTAGTAACACAAAACAAATATAATTCTAATTTTACAATGTTATATTTTTCAACAAGTTGATTTAAATAATTTTTAAAATATTTTTTTTTGATTAAGGGCATTTCAATATAGCCTCTAGATCAGACAAATCAAGCGAACTTAGTTTATAAGTGGGTGTACGGATGTGCGTCGTCAGACAAAATTTTGTGATCGCAACTCCTCCTAGACGGTTCAACCGATTTTAATGAAATTTTCAGGATAAATTTGTCTAGTACTCAAGATGGTCATGTGGATTTATATTTTTCCAGTGATGCCAACTTTCCGAGAAAAAAATTACTAAAATTTTTAAAAATTTATTATGGCCACTTTATTATACGAATCATTGTTATCGTTTATTTCTTTCTAAATTATTTAAAAGGACTTTTATATTATTAAAGAATTGATGTTAACATAGGTTACATATAAATTAGATTAAAATTAAATACTTATTGTAATAAAAGAAAAAAACAAAATATAATATAATGTTTATTATCAATAAAACTAAATTATTGTATTTATGTATTTTTTTTTGTTTTAATTGAATTAAGCCGCACAACATCGCGGTTATATGCGGCTTTAATTACTAAATGTTATAAAGATTGCAAAGTTGAGATATGTAATTAATTTGACAGAAATGAGCTGATAGCATTGGCAGATTTTAATTTATTGTGAAGAGCAAGAAAAAATTACGAATAATATTACGTGATTGTAGGACGAACATCGTGACAGCGACGACAAAAGTACTAAAACGAGACACCATACATAAAACATGTAAACAAAAATGATCTCATTATGTTATAGATGATAATGACATAAGAGAAGAGGAAAAAGAAAGACAGAAAGAAGAAAGTCATAAATTATGTTACTATTATAAATCACTAAATGTATTTATAAAGGCGTGTTTCCTTTAGGAACGCAATAATGTTTTTCGGCTCATAATTGGTCGAAAGCTGATTTAGCGAGTCGATGGTAATATGGTGTTTATTTCTAAATAACTGGTATCTAGCACAGTTGGTAAAGATGTGAGCTATCGTACGTCTGTAGTGTGAATTGATGCAAGATGCACATATCGGTGGATTGGCTGCCGCGCATCAAACATGAAGGCGTGAGTGAGTCTACTGTGTCCGCATGTCCGCAATGCACACGCGATAACACGACCTGTTCCGTTCGGCTCAAGTTTCTGCACTTATACATCTTTCTTTAGTCTTGCTTTTGTACGAAACGGTAGCACAACTCTTCTTCGAGTAGAACCTCGAATCAAGAGTGTATTGTATTTATGTATTAAAATTATTATTATTTAGCATATATCTTTTTTAAATTTAAAATTTAAATATTATTTTTCCTACAAATCGGTTCTATTCACTCCTGTAGTAACAGTAAGTGATGTAACGTTACAGAATTTATTTTGTCATTTTCTTTTAAAAGTAGAATTTTATTTATTAGAAAAAAGCAAAAAAAAATTTTACAGCCCTATATGTTCACAAAGTTCTGTAAAGCATTTGTTTTAACTAAATATGATTTTCCATATTGTTTTAAGTAGTTAACCGTTCTTTCATGTTCCACATGTATAATACATAAAAAAAAATATAAACACATTGTATATATGAATATTTTGATTGTACGAAATCCACATCATTATACAAAAATGGTACATTTTGAAAATCAATAATTTAATAATTGTGTTTACCTATATATTAAGTATTAGTAGAATAATGTTTATCTTTATACCAAACAACTTATTTCATTGATATTATTTAGATAGTTTATATAAAATATTATTTTTATCTTATGACATAAGTGCATGTAAATTAATTAATATAATTGGATTTAGTATAAAATAAAACATGTCTTTATTTGTTTTTCTATAATATGTATGAAAATGTGTGCTTTTCATACATTTTTACAATCTACATGGCATAAACAATAAATATTTGACAAACTATAAAGGAACATTACTTAGCTGGTCGATGGCCAAAAATCAGCTGATTGAGGCAAGTGATTTTGAACCTTAACTATGATTACTATAGATCTTTCGACAATTTCTTTCAATGCTTCATAACCTGTCTTTCCTCTTGACTTAGTCCATTGGTTAAATAGTGATGTATATAGGTAATAATCAACTGCTGCATAATAATGTCATTATTGTACTAGTAACATAATGACCTCTTTCTACATAGGTAATATGGTAAAGTAATATTGATATTGAGATACGCTTGAAAAAACTATATTTTATTCATTTACTAAATACAGTTAAAACAACTTATGAATACACATTAGATAATAATATTGATTTATTTATTAATTTGAATTTTATTATAAATAACATTTAACATGATGAGGCAAAATATTCGTCTTATTAAGCTTCCATTCCACATAAAAGTTCTCTCACAAATATGCGATTTTAAAGTTCTTTTTTCAGTAAAAGTTTTTTCACATATTTCACATTTATAAGGTTTCTCCTTGCAGTCAAAGTGGTAATAAGACCTGTACAATCATTTTAAAAATACCAATGCGAAACAGAACACTTAAAATAAGTATAGGATATAAATATATTTTTACAAGTTTATATGATAAATTTCCCATCTGTTTTGTTTTCGTTAATTTTTCTTCTGATGTGTCTAAAATAAATATTACTTTATTATATTAAATATGCCTTTTCAAAATATTAATTTTATTTTCC
The DNA here is from genome assembly GCA_963966155.1 of Clivina fossor. Lineage (NCBI taxonomy): Eukaryota > Metazoa > Arthropoda > Insecta > Coleoptera > Carabidae > Clivina > Clivina fossor. The sequence goes on from OZ014557.1 coordinate 1,259,978, forward strand.
ACACTGCTCATTTACATATTATAAATTTGATGTTTCTTTTGTAACAAACTGGATCTTGGCAGATTAAGATGCAGATTATTCGCAAAGGGAAATAGTCAAATAATAAAAAGTTATACTTACCTGTACTACCCCTCTGCTGAACACAGCGAATAACACAATTATTAAATTGCAAATAGAAAAAGAAATTCTATAAATGATTATCCCAAGAATTTTAAACAAAATGTTATACGCTGTTGGAAACGGAATAAAAAGTACTACCAAAATCAATAATAAAAAATATAGGTTGTCATTTTAAAAAAAGTCGATGACGTCATAACTTGAAAAACAAATGACATAAGAAACTGAAAATAGGCTGAAAATATTCGCTATAGTTAAAATCGCTATACCCCTTCGAGATTTTTTCCAAAAAAATTAATATCACCGCAATTACTAAATTTATTCCTTACTTAATTTCCACACTGTACTTGTTTAAGAAATATATGTTGTTTAAATATTACTTGTTTACTCAATGCCTATACCGTAAAATGATATCAGTAGTTATTTCTGCCTAGAGCATTTTTAGTTTTTAGACAAACATTGAAAAGTCCCATAATCATTATTTTCACAAAATCAAATATTAAAAATATCTTTTTGGTGGACGCTGTATATTTTAAAAAATACTTTACAAAAAATATTAGAACATTGCTAAAATAAAAAATAAATTGAAAACCAATAGATACACGATACACGTTTATTTTTCTTAATGAAGAAATTTAACTAAAGTTAATTACCTACGATGTAATAATGTCAGCATATATCCTTGCCTGGCAAGAATTTGTTTCTTGTATCTTAAAAAAAAACTATTCCAACAAAATTTGATTTCATTTATGGATAATCCGGTATCCAGCTATCTAATATAGCCGAATATTTCTTATCTTTTAGTCCGTTGCATCACTAAACAAAATATTTCCAAGGGGCCATCTCTGTTTATAAGACTGGGAGTTCAAATTTTTTGGACGATGCATTTTTACTGCAATTTGATCGTGTAAATAGATTGAGTAGGCCTTAAGAAAAGTTTTTTCATACATTTTGCGATTTTTCAATTTTTTACACATTTGACTCCAAAAGAAAGTCTAGGTTCAAACAGGGTTGGACTGGATAAAAAATTAGGCCCAGGGAAAGTTGCAGGATAGGCTCATTAGCTGTGTTTATTTTTACCGAAAAACTCAGCTCAAATCGCAGCAAATATCAGTAACCTTGAAATAACAGCTGTTTTATTTATCGTCTCGTAACTGAGTTCGAAGGAAATAAATTGCTTCCCCCCTTTCCCCGATACTGAGTTGCATATTTAGCTAGTGCTTAGCTGTGGTTCAAGTGAGCGCACATGCGCGCAATTCAAATTTTCCTAGCTTAAGATTTGATAACGTGTTTGATACTGGTTGACATTTCTGTTGGAATATTTTATTGTGAAGACAAAACAATAGATATTTCCGGAGCGAGTTGCAATAAATTATCAACGCAAACAATCCAAATTCATCTAATATTTTAGGTTATATCATCATATGTGGAACTTACGATTTTAAACGTCACTTTCAAATAAACTGTTTTATTTATCAATACAACTAACTAACTAACTCAGCAAAACTCAGCTCAGCTCAGTTTATTTACAAAGATTTACTGATCTGAGACGAATGTAAAAAAAACACAGCTAATATTATTTAAATACGTTGTATTTCTATATTTCCATAAACATTGGAAATGACATTAGAGGAAAATAAAGATGATTCGTATATATGACACATATAAAATTAAATATAATTTTTTATTTAAATCTAAGTTAAAAGACTATTTAATAAATGTCTTTTTTCGGAAATTTTGTTAAAGATATCTTCATTATCTAATTTTGTTCAACATATCCTTCTTGCATGACATGAGCATGAAAGCCCCACGAAATTATCCAAACTTAAAAAATTTTGCAATCTATTTAAAACGTAGTTTAATTTTGGAAATATTCGTTCGCATGATACCTGAGTGGAAGATATAATGTTAGCACTAATTTATAAGCAAAAAATAAATTAAATTATTTTCAACTTTATTCATGCGTTCCTAATACCAAGTGGACTTCTCAGACTTCGTTGTACCTCAGAAGAATGTAAAAATGCAAATACTTCTTAAAAAATAATTCATATTTAGCACTACTAGTATTCAAATTACAGTTTTTTTTTATCGACAGCGCAATTCGATTTGGAAATAGTTCAAACATTACCATATAGATGACACTGTAAGATTATTGTTCGAAATAGTTGGCCAGTTGAATGTTGTGTTATAAATTTCCAAATACATATTGATTTTTATAATAATTAAAAAACAGTATTCTACATTCAACATTTAGATTTGATTTTAAATAATAATTATGTAAAAAAAGTGACAAATTATATTTAAAGTAATTGTTTACATTGACGGTCCTGTAGGTAAAGTTCATTCAGCTGCAGAATGATTACTTATTTTTCTATTTTTTTTATCTTTTATTTAAATTTTATTTAGACAAATAGCTAGAACCTAGATTAAGTAGCAGTTAAGGAAAAAATTGTAAAATTAAATACGCAGCTATATATTCTTCTTCTTATACTAGTAATTTTATACAAAATTCATCTGGCCAACTAGATTCGTGTCAGATTTTTATAAGTTAACCCCTAATACTATCAATTACAATATTTTTATATTTTACTTTTTATAAGAAGCTTTTTTTGGTAGAAAATTTTATTTTAATCATGAATAAGTTTATGCACCATTGTCAATTATGTATAAGTGATAAAAATGTATTGTTCACTATACTTGATCTGGATTCAGATGGCAAACTTTACGTAGATAAATTGGAAGCAATTATGCCAGAAATTGTAAGAATGAAATTATTTGTTTTGATTGTAATATACATTATTGTATCTGAATCTTTTACTTTCCTTATTTTAGGTAGATTGCAGGATCAAATTGCCGAATGGTATTTGTACAATCTGCGCTGTTCAGTTGAATGAAGCTTATAAATTTATAAAACAATGTTTCAATTCTCAAATAATATTAAAACAATATTTAAATGAAGAACGTTGTCGACTATGTGCTGGTGGTGATAATATAACATTTACTTTAAGTACAATGGATTCGGATAATGTATTGTTATCATACAAATTGGAAACCATTGCATCGGAAATTGTAAGTAAAATACTAACTTTAACCAGGTCCACGAAACGAAATTATATACTTAGAAATTGATAAGTAATCATTTATTTATTCTCTCTTCCATAATTTTTGAGAATAGACAAATTTAACTTAACCTGATTTAGAGTATTTCAAATTTTAATACGTTTGTTGGTTTTGTTTAATTAAAACATATCGTCGCCTTTAAGTCAAAAACTCGTATCTCTAAAACCATCATTTTTCAGAAACCGATAAAAACTGTTTAATTTTTACAAACGAGTTACGAGTTCTTTCAATACATGCAGAGCATGTAGGGTTTGAGATAAACCGATACGAAGTTTTGCAGTACACACGCCTTAAATGAAGAATTGGAAAAAGCCATAATCTCTATACTGCTAAAAATTGAGATACGAGGTTTTGACTTAAAGCCGACGATATGTAAAATAAGTTTTAATTTGAATACATGTACATTTACAAAAAATTACATAAAACAATTATTATTTTATTAGGTTTACTTAATTTACTTAATTACTTAATTATTATAATATGTTGTTGCTAAACTAAAATTTGTTTCTACAAGAGTAGTTGAGAATAGCTATTATGAGAAAAAATATTGTTGTCTGTTTTCAGACTGGTAAAAATTTTGTCTTGTATTTTTAATCATTTATTACTTCATAAGCAAGTAACGTACGTATTCGCACAGTTTGTAGTGGGATTTAGATCTCACAAATAAATCAAATATTAGTAAAATATCATAGGGACTAGGTGTTATTAGTAGAAATATTTTTCTTTATTGAGATCCCTTTAATCCGGAGATTTTTATTATATGTAATATATAATTTTAATTTATATTTTAGCTGGAATGTACTGAGAAGTTATCGAATTGTATTTGCTCAATTTGCTCTGTTCGATTAAATGAAACGTATAAATTTGTAGAAAAATGTTTTAAATCGCAAGAAATTTTCAAGCGATATGCAAAACAACAATCGCAAAATAGTAAAGTTATGAAAAACGAAATTAAAAATGAAAGCGAAATTAAAGAAGAGAATATTGATGAAGAATACATTAAACTAAATTTGGAAACTGACGTAAATATTAAAGTTGAAGAAAGTTTAGAATCACAAAGTAATACAAATTTTGATACTGCTTGTATTAAACAAGAAGCTATTAATGAAGAGAACATTGAAGTAGATTTGAAAAATGATACGAATATTAAATTTGAAGATAGTTTGAAATCCGAATTTTTAGATTTACATTCAGAATTAATAATTAAGGAAGAATATTCTAATTTTGAAAATGAAACCAATGTAAAACGTTGTCAAGATAGTACTGATTTGAAGAAAAATAATATTTCCTGTCCCAAAGAAAATGATGAATCTGTAAAGAAAAGAAAATCTTATAAATGTACATTATGTGAGAAAACTTTTTCTTGGAATGCTAATTTAAAACGACATATACGTTCTCATACAAATGAGAGACCTTATAAATGCGAAATATGTGAGAAAACTTTTACTAATAGTGGAAATTTAAAAAGGCATATTCTTACACATACAAATGAGAGACCTTATAAATGCGCAATATGTGAAAAACAATTTACTCAAAGTGGAGATTTAACAAAGCATATTCGTATACATACAAATGAGAGACCTTATAAATGCAAAATTTGTGAGAAAACTTTTACTGAAAGTGGACATTTAAAAGTGCACATTCGTTCTCATATAAAGGAGAAACCTTATAAATGTGAAATATGTCAGAAAACTTTTACTATAAGGGGAAACTTAAAAAGACATATCCGTTCACATACAAAAGAGCAATTTTATAAGTGCAAAATATGTGAAAAACAATTTACTGAAAGTGGTGATTTAACAAAGCATTCTTGTACCATATAAATGTGAAATTTGTGAGACAGCTTTTATTAAGAGTGGCATTTTAAAGCGGCATATCCGTTCTCATGCAAAGGAGAAACCCGATGAATGCGAAATGGAAAACTTTTTCTTAGAGTAGAAATTTAAAAGAAACATATTCGTATTTATATTCATAGAATACGAGCCGTAGATCTGTTGAATTAGAGAATAAATATAAAAATCTTTTTCTTAACTATTTATTTGAATTGTTTACTATTCATTATGTATGGGTGCATTTTATTTATATTTTATATTTCAGGTGATTTAGTACTAGGTAAATTAAAAAGCAAGCAGTTATTAAAATCATTCTTTGTACATAAAATGAAACTTGACGTAATGACGGAAGTGGTGCTTCCGCGTGTGTGGAAAATAAATTATAAAAACGTATACTATTATTTTTATTAGTTTTATTATATATTAACTTTCTATTAAGTCAACAATTTTTATGCGGAATTGCTTTGACCACTCCTCACTCATCTCATTTAGAGATTCCTCCACATATTGGACAAACAAACATTTTATTTTTGCAGCAAATAAACGATCAGGAATGGTTTTTACAACATCCAAAATTTTACTGAATGGATCAGCTTTCCTTTTGTTACACCTACAAAAAATATATAACAAACATTATAAAATATAAATTTCAATTTATTTGTTTTTCCAGATATGTTATAATAAAATAAAATCAAATTTTATTTAGCTTTTGACTAATAAATTACATTGTGATTCATATTTATAAAATTAAAAATTTACAGGATATTTACAAATTTATAATAATATTTACAATATTTATCAAGTTTTTAACTTTATTAAAGTATTTTTTTTTATTTTAAACTTAAAAGTTTTACATTTTTTAATATATGTCAGTAATTTATTCTATTCAAGTAATCCATTGTGAAATATATTGTTAGTAATACTACTTATGGTTTTTTTAGTAAAATAATAATAATTATCTGCATTTCTAACATTATAATTATTCACAAAACTATTAAATTTCAGATTGTCAGTTAAATACGACGGAAGCAAACCATGTTGCATTTTAAATATAAAAATTATTGCAAACATTACTAAGAAAGAATTAATATTTATTAATATTTTAGTTTTATTAACATATTGTTTCTTTGTTTTTATTTAAGTTGTTCAATATTTCGTCATCTCAGATGCCATCTTCAGAAACAATTTCAATTGCGAATATCAGTTTTTCTTGTTGATACACCAATACAATTTATAATCAACTACAAACATATGTAAATTGCACCTAATTATGGCAACTGCGATGTCATAATTACAAACAACTTAAACAAAAAAGAAAATTATGAATGACACTTGAGTTATTACTTTAATTTATTGTAAAATAAGTTTTTAGCAAACGTGGGTTCTGTTGATGTTGACTGTAATAAGTTCTTCCATAATTATTTCTTGATCCATATCAAAATGGAAAACATCTATTTGTTCAGTTTGTGGCGAGACAAGTGTTAGTTCCCGAGACGCATCGAAATCTAACGTTTTGGAACTGCCTGAATTCGTACATGATGCGTGACGTAGTACTTCTTTTTGTTTATGAACTGATATCATGGTTGAAGTTCTAAGATTAAAACAATAATAGTTTTGCAAGTTATTTTTTATAACTACATACATACACAATGACGCCATGTACCCAAATGGGTGTGGCGCAAACTCTTTTCATCATCCCGAAATCAGTCGCTTCCAAACATTCCTATCCAAACAAGCAACTTTCGTTTCATTCACATTCATAATTCCTCTCATACATGCTCTTTTATTCCTACTACTTGGAAACTTTCGCTCACGCAAGCCACCCTCTCAATCATACCACTCCAACTACTCATCGGACGTCCACTGGCAAACGTATACCATCAAAATCATTCAAATAAATCTTTTTAACAGCAAACGTTCATTAGACATTCGCTCAACATGTCCGAAACATCTTAACTGACTAACACTAACTTTTGCTACAACATTTTTTTCAGTTATATAATATATGCTTGAAAGAATTGAGAACAATTTAATTATTATACAATTTACCAATTATCTGGCAAAACTATTGAAAATTTATTTTGCGTATACTGATTGTACGATTTAAAACAAATTTTCAGAATAGATTCTTTCTTTCATGCATAATGATTATAGAATTTAATTTTTGAATAATGCTTCCAACTTTTTGTGAAAAAATATAAATATATTTATTCCTATTTCTTAGTATTTATGTGATAATGTGAAAGTGGTCTGTCTATACATATATATATATATATATATATATATATATATATATATATATATATATAAGTTTACTCATATACTACTAATCTTGTTTTTTACCACTTTGACTGGAAGAAAAAAGTGGTATAGCGTTTGGTACGGTGTCTGTAACATTTTCAAAAAAAAAAAAAAAGTAAAAAATCCTTCATATAGCCTCTAGATGACGATTCTGAACTTAGTTTATGTGGGTGTATGAATGTGTGTCGTCAGCTCGCTCGCTTGGTCGTAAGTCAAAATTTTGTGGCCTCAACTCCTCCTAGACGGAATTCAACCGATTTTAATGAAATTTTCAAGATAAATTTGTCTAGTACTCAAGATGGTCATGTGGTTTTAGTTTATTCCAGTGACGCCAACTTTCCGAGAAAAAAATTACTAAATTATTTAAAAATTCATATTGGCTACGTTATTCATCCGATTTTAATCAAATTTTCAGAAAAGATTTCTCTAATGCTCCCATTAATTATATAATTTTATTAATATCCAATTTTCACAAAAGATTCTCCTAGTATTCATATAATTTAAGTAATTTTAACAAAATACAGTGTTGCCAACTTTCCGAGAAAAAATTACTAAAGTTTTTAAAAATTCATTATAACCATTTTATTTAACCGATTTTAATCAAATTTTTATAAAAGTTTCTCCTAATGCCTAAATAAATTATGCAATTTTAACAAAATACAGTGTTGCCAACTTATCTAGAGAAAAAATCACAAAATTTTTTAAAAATTTATTATGGCTACATTATTTATTAAATTTTGGTCAAATTTTCAGACAAGTTTCTCCTAGTGCTCACATAAATTATAATATTATTAAAATACAGTGTTGCCAACTTTCCGAGAAATGTCAAAGTGGTCTATATATGGGTTTACCCATATACTTATAATTTTGTTCTTTAATCCTGCCAATTTTTTGACGATATTGATAATCTGATAATTTCTTTCTTTCTGGTGATATAATAATTTCTGAAAATCTTTTTTGTATAAAAAACAGATTAGAGTTTGAAAAAATTAATTATAACATTTTATTTATTAAATGTTTTTCTTCCTTACTTAACTTAAATTTTTATTTATTTTAATATAATAAAAAGAAATAAATTAGAGCCGAATATTTTATTTAAAAATTCAATATTATTATTTTAAAATTAACAATGTAATCGAAAATATATAATTATTATATAACTATTCGTCAATAAGCAATAAAAACACAAAAAACCTGTATATTGTGAATTTTTGTTAAAATTACTTTGTTAAGTTTAAAAATAATAATTATTGCTATTCCTGAATTTGTAATACCTATACTTTACCGACAATATTATTTATTTAGCAGACTATATAATTTTTATGGGCACTAAAAGAATATTTTGTAAAATTTTATTAATTTTTTTTTTAGAAACTTGACAACATTATAAGACATTAAAATTATATAATTTACATGGGCACTAATAGAATCTTTTGTAAAAGTTTGATTAATCTCGAATAAATAGTGAAGCAAGAATTAAACTTTAAAAAATTTAGTATTTTTTTTTGAAAAAAATTATATACCTATTAGTAATATTATATAATTTATATGGACACTTATAGTATCTTTTGTAAAAAAATTGATTAAAATCGGATAAATAATGTATAGCCACAATAAATTTTTAAAAACTTTGGTAATTTTACTCGGAAAGTTGGCATCACGAAACTAAATAAAACTACTTGACCATCTTAAGCATTATATACCTATTTTAAATTTTTTATTAAAATCTTTTGAAACGTCTAGGAGAAGTTGGGGTCACAAAATTTTAACTATTGAACAACACACTCTCATAAACTCATAATTAATTTCGGATAAATTATAAAGTCAGAATAAAATTTTAAACAATTTAGTAATTTTTTTCTAGGAAAGTTGGCAACATTGAACATTTGTAAAATTATACAATTTATATAAGCATAAGAAGAATCTTTTGTGAAAATTTGACATCACTGAAAAATAATAAGACCAGATGATCATCTTGGGCACTAAATAAACTTATTCTGAAAATTTCATTAAAATCAGTTAATCTGTCTAAGAGAAGTTGCGATCACAAAATTTTGACTGACTACCGAGAGAGCTGACGATGCATACACATACACCCACTCATAATCTAAGTTTCGATTCGTCTGATCTAAAGGCTATATGAAAAATTTATATATATAAATTTTTTTTTTAATTTTTGAAAATGTTACAAACAATGTACCGAACACTATAGCACTTTTCCTTGCAGTCAAAGTGGTAAAAAAGGCCACAACAGCGTCAATATGATTTAGAAGGATCGCGGACAATTCACCGAAAACCGTTCACCGAAAACAATTCATCGAAAACAAATTCACCGAAACACAATTCATCGAAAAACAATTTATCGAATAACCAAATAAAATAGAATTAAACAACCTAACCTAACCTAACCTACCCATCACCCCTCCGTAAAGTGTTAAAGTAAAAATAAAAAAAAATACGCTTTTTTTAAAGACATTCCTAATATTCATAATATTAATTTTAATTTAATTTAATTCTAATTTATTTGGTTATTCAATAAATTGTTTTTTGATTAATTGTTTTTCGGTGAATTGATACTTCGATGAATTTGTTTTTGATGAATTGTTTTCGGTGAACGGTTTTCGGTGAATTGTTAGGATACCGATTTGGATAAGTAATGCAGACAAACCTATATCAATATCAATCTTACTTTTAATTTGAATACGTTTGCGTGGACGTCCGATGAGTGGTTGGAGTGGTATGATTGAGAGTGTTTTGCGTGAGCAAAAGTTTCCAAGTAGTAGCAATAAAAGAGCATGTATGAGAGGAATTATGAATGTGTATGAAGCGAAAGTTGCTTGTCTCTGGATAGGAATGTTTGGAGGCGACTGATTTCGGGATGATAAAAAGAGTTTGTGCCACACCCTTTTGGGTACATGGCGTGATTGTGTATATATGTATGTATGTACGATTTAAAATAAATTTTCAGGATAGATTCTTTTTTATGCATAATAATTATAAAATTTAATTTCTGTGCGCAGCCAGAATTTTTGGTAAAAAAATATAAAATTTGTATTCGTATTTCTTAGTATTTATGTGATAATGTCAATATCTAATACAGATATTAGATAAGGAATATAATCTAAGTAAAAGATTAGCCAAAGAAATTATTTACATTAAATCCAAATTATATATTAATAACAGAAAGCGTAGAAGGTCATAATATTTTATTTTCGAATTTTACATGATTTATTTCTCTTGCTTTGGTGCCTACGTTGATGTACGGTAGTGAATGTTGGATTTGGTTGCAAAAGCATAAACGGAAAATGACTGCTGTGGAAATGAGATTTTTACGTGGGGCATGTGATGTAAATAGGAGAGATCGGGTACGAAATACGATTAGTGTATGATGAGTGTGAAATTGAAAAAAATGTTGTAGCAAAAGTTGCCCCGTGTTAGAGTCAGATAAGATGATTCGGACATGTTCAGCGAATGTCTAATGAACGTCTGGTTAACAAGATTTATTTGAATGATTTGGATGGTATACGTTTGCCCAGTGGATCAGTCCAATGAGTAGTTGGAGTGGTATGATTGAGAGGGTGACTTGTGTGAGCAAAAGTTTACAAGTAGTAGGAATAAAAGCGAGCATGTATGAGAGGAGAAATTATGAATGTGGATGAAGCGAAAGTTGCTTGTGCTGGATAGAAATATGTTTGGAGACGACTGATTTCGGAATGATAAAAAGAGTTTGTGCCACAATCTGCTAGGGTACATGGCGTGATTGTGTATGTATGTATGTATGATTGTGGTGAGAAAAAATTGTCAAATTTGAGTTTTTACTGTATATTGTTGACGTATTTTGTGGTCTAGTATTTTATTAAAATTTTATTGCAATTTTTAATTATTTAATTAAAATTAATGCGAGTAGAAATATGGATATTATTACAAATTAAATATTATTAAATTAAATAAATTAATAAATTAAAAAAAAATTAAATAATTGAATAAATATTTATTTCATTATACAATACAAATCGCCACATAAAAGGAAGTGGCTATTTATACATACGGTATGTATATGCAATTGGCTATTAATACATACAGTATTTTTACGTAATTGGCTATTTAGGGTAGGTTAGGTTAGTAGGTTGGTTTAGGTTTTTTTTTTAGTATGTATAAATAGCCATTTACGTATACATACCGTATGTGTAAGTACCTCATTCACAAAAAAATGTCACTTTGTGTCTCGCATTTTCTAAGTAAAATCATTTATTATAATTTTTTTATAAATTTGGGAACAAAGTTAGAAATTGAATAGTTACAGCAAAAATCGAAAATAAAAACAAGTTAGAAATACAAATTAAACTAAATTTATTCGAAATTTTACTCACCTTTTAGAAATAATTGCAATGCACAATTTTTTCTTCTGTGATTGTTCACTGTATTAGCTTTAAACAATAAATCGATATAGTTTGCAATCATTTCAAATTACTTACCTATATTTATCGAATCTACAAATATTTAAAAATCTTTTGATAAAATTTATCTTTTTTTGTTCATCAAGTGCATTTTACCTACTATGAACGACATTGCAATCTAGGAAATTATAAATATTCAATTGCAATTAAATGAATTTTATACATACATACATACATAGACAATCACGCCATGTACCCAAAAGGGTGTGGCACAAACTCTTTCCACTCATCCCGAAATCAATCACCTCCAAACATATTCCTATCCAGCACAAGCAACTTTCGCTTCATCCACATTTTACAATTCCTCTCTCATACATGCTCTCTTTTATTCCTACTACTTGGAAACTTTCGCTCACGCAAGCCACTCTCTCAATCATACCACCACTCCAACTACTCATCGGACTGATCCACTTCGCAAACGTATACCATCAAAATCATTCAAATAAATCTTTTTAACCAAACGTTCATTAGACATTCGCTCAATATGTCCGAACCATCTTAACTGACTAACACCAACTTTTGCTACAACATTTTTGTCAATTTCACACTCATCATACACTAATCGTATTTCGTACCCGATCTTTCCTATAGTTACACCCAGCTACCCCACGTAAAAATCTCATTTCTACAGCAATCATTTTCCGTTTATTTTTTTACAACCAAACCCAACATTAACTACCATACATCAACGGGCTTCTTTGGAAACATTTACATTCCTAGCAAAAATTAAAATAAATTAACTAATTAATTTTTTAAATTTTATCAATATTTAAATAGTAAAAAGATTATGGGTAAACCCATATATCAGGTTACCTACATATATTTTGGCACTGAACGAGTTAAAATGCATGTAGGAGGCCAGAATGTTTTGAGCTGAACCTAAAAATTTGAAAAATTTCAAGAAGTATGAAATTAGTGAACGACAGACTTTTCTCAGGGCCTAATCAATCTATTTACACGGTCAATTTGCAATAAAAAAAGCATCGTCCAGGAAATAGATTAGTGTATGATGAGTGTGATATTGAAAAAAATGTTGTAGCAAAAGTTGGTGTTAGTCAGTTAAGATGGTTCGGACATGCTGAGCGAATGTCTAATGAACGTTTGATTAAAAAGATTTATTTGAATGTTTTTGATGGTATACGTTTGCGTGGACGTCCGATGAGTAGTTGGAGTGATATGATTGAGAATGTTTTGCGTGAGCGAAAGTTTCCAAGTAGTAGGAATAAAAGAGCATGTATAAGAGAAATTATGAATATAGATGAAATTGCGAAAGTTGCTTGTGCTGGATAGGAATATGTTTGGAGGCGAGTGATTTCGGAATGATGAAAAGAGTTTGTGTCACACCCAAGTGGGTACATGGCGTGATTGTGTATGCATGTATGTATGTCCAGGATGCAACCAAAGTTCCCTCTGAGCTGCGCGGGTGCACGGCCGCTCACTAATTTTTCAAAAATTGTGCAGCCGTTTTTGTATTTTGCGCACAATGGGCTTGTTCACCATTTTCTTGTGCTTTGCCGTAAATATAATTAATTCATATAATATGATAATTTGCATCGTAATTATAGATATTATTAACTATATAATAATAATTATTGAAAATTTGTTTAATGTTTATTCTACATTTAATATCGTAACATAATAAAAGTTATCATTACTTATCAAACATTTATTCTATTAACATTCACTTTTATAATATTCCACTAAACATATTCTGATTAACGAATAATTAACGATAATGAAATTTAATTTTAATGTCTATCGTCAAATGTCAGTCTTGCTTCTAATAAAGAAAAAATATAAACAAAAATATGAACAATAATGTAAAAATCCTTTCTTGTTTGTGTGTTATTAAAATGCTTTAAAATGTAATTTTCAAGAGAAAACATTTTAGAATTTTTAATAATTTTTCCTGCCAAACCAGAATGAGATAGAGAAAAAAGTGACTTAGCTATTATGTAGCTAATTTTTTTCTCTATTTCACTGAATTTTTTCAGATTTTTTTCAGCAAATTTTGAAAAAAGTTTTATTTTGAAAGAGAGATTGAGAGATTTTCAAAAATTCAATTTTTTTCTACTAAACGATGCAACCTAGAATAATGGTTCACTAAATTATAGTACTCATTATTCCGCATTTTTCTATACCATGTTTATTTTCCTACACCTCATAGTTTTTGAGAAAAAAATAAAAACCAAAAAATCAAAAAAAAAAATGCTAGCGCCCAAACGGCACATGCTAGCAAATTAAAACTAAAACCAAATTATAGAACTTTTTATGCCCTATCAAAAAGTATTCTAAGTATTTCTTCGAATTTAACTCGAGAAAGTAGTATATCGAAATTGATCGAAATTACATGTTAAACGCCCATACGAACTTGACGAACGAACACCCGGTATATATATACCGAATATCTCAAAAGTCTGGAAACGGTTGAATATCTCGAGAACAACACATCAGATTAAAAAGTTACAAAATACGTGTTTTTTTATTTTTAAAGATCTATTTAGGCATGCGATGTAAAAACAACCAATAGGGGTAGGTAGAATCGAAAAAATAAGATAAATAATAATTTTTTCACTAAAGAAACTAAAACTACCGTTCTTTCCCCTCCACCCTAAAGATTGTAGAGGGTTGGGGTGAATTGCAAATTCCTATACAATTTTTTATAGAGAATGCGACACTGCATGCAAAATAATTTTTTTGCTAAAAAAACCAAAACTACTTCCTCTTTCCACCCCCAAAGAAGGAGTGAAGGATGAGGGTGATTTGCAAATCCATGAACAGTTTTTTATGAAGAATCAAAAGTGCAATAAAAATGGGTGTTTCTATTTAAGTTTTCAAAACTACACCCCCCCCCCCCTCGGACGTGGTGTGTTGGTAGTTTTTACATAGCATGAATAAATAGATCTTTAAAAATAACAGAACACGTATTTTGTAACTTTTTAATCCGATGTGTTGTCTCGAGATATTCAACCGTTTCCAGACTTTTGGGACACTCGGTATATATATATATATATATATATATATATATATATATATATATATATATATATATATATATATATATATATATTAAAACTAGCGGAACCTTAAAGAAACGAGACGTTCAAATTGGAATTTAAGTAGTTCATAATTAAAAGCTAATTAATTTGTCTTATCTTTCGCCTGTTCGAAATCCCGGAAACGCCGTGTCAAGTGCGCCACATATGTTATACATTAAGATTAGTGTAGTGTGGTATAGATTTCAAAAATTACTGAATATTCTAAAAATGTATACTGTGTATTCAAAAATTTATATTTAAATATATATAAATTTAAATTTTATTCCACAAAATTAATAAATTAATTTTCTCTTTTTGGCGCCCCTTCGAGCTTGCGCCCGCCTGCCCCGCAGGCCCTGCGGACAGCTTGGCGCCGGCCCTGCTTAATACATTCGTCTAATGAAGATGAGTGATTTTTGCGTTGTTTAATTTGTTTCGAAAATAGATAAAAAGATTAAAAGTAGAAGATAAAACCATATTTGGTTATTGAAGAAGGTTTTCCTGTTTGTATAGCTCCGATTTTTGGCTGTTCTTAATATATTTTTCTTGTCAACTTTAATATCAAATGCAATAAAAACCAATTACATTTTAACCATTACCAATTTTAAATGAGCTTTAACACAGTTTGTTTTTTCTTCAAAAAAGTAATTTTTTATTTAAAAATAAAAAAAATGGCGTCAAATAAAACGGGGTTTCACGGGTATTTTGTCCTACGGCGGGATTAAAATTTCCAGTTCTGCCTGTCTGAACCAGAAACAAATTATCTTATTCTACATAAATGTAATTCTGAATGGCGTCAAACGAAACGGGGCTTCACGGGTATTTTGTCCTACGGCGGGATTAAAATTTCCAGTTCTGCCTGTCTGAACCAGAAACAAATTATCTTATTCTACATAAATGTAATTCTGGTTGGAATCTAAAAAATTTATAATTTTTACATTTATTTTAAATATGGCGACCATTTGAAACAAAATGACAAAAACTGACCTGTTTTTTTTTATTTTGAAATAATGACAAAGTGTTACTTTTTAGAGGTTCCAACCATAGCTCGATAAATTTCCTTCGCGGAAATGAAAAAATCAGAGAGATCGATTCGAAAGTTTTTTAAAAAACAATCCCAGAAACTAAAAAAAATTTATTTTGAGAAAAACGCGTTTAAAGATTTCAGATATAATTTGTTGGTTCCGAATACTATTCTCATTCTAATTCGTTTTTATGACTTAAAAAGTTTTTTGCCAGCAATGGCATTTCAGCCACATATTCTCTAATGTATAACGATGCAAAAAATGCAAAAAAAAATCGATTTTTTTCAACCTTACAAACACGAAAACCCCTTAAGTATTAATTGTTTAAGTTAATTATTTATTGATACATAAATGTATGTTATGTTAGTTAAAAATAAATTGTGTTTTCACGTACAACCAATTGCACGAACTGTGCAAAATTTTGCCCAATTTACAAATAAAATAATTACACGATTGAAGCAAGCTATTTTGAACCTTAACTACGAGTACTATAGATCTTCAGACAATTTCTATAAACGCTCTGGTATAAGCAAAACCTGTCGTTCCTCTTAATTTAGTCCATGAATTAAATACACTTGACGTTTTAGTTATGTTTCATGCTGCCTTAAGTGATGTACATAGGTAATAATCAACTACTACATAACAATGTTATTATTGTACTACTAATATAATGACCTCTTTCTACATTGGTATAATGATAAAGTAATATTAATATTAAGATACACTTGAAAGAACTATATTTTATTCATATTACTAAATACAGTTAAAACAACTTATGAATACATATTATATAATAATATGGATTTATTTATTACTTTAATTTTATTATAAATAACATTTAATATATTTTACATATTTAATAATAATATAATTAATCTAAATTTAAAGAAATATATAAAATTGATTAGGGCAAATGCCGTCATCGTTAGATTGGTATACATCAACAAAGTGTTGTCTTCATGTCACAATAAAGACTGTAAATTTCAATTTGTATCAGGAACGCATAAACAAAGTTTATTGTCATTTCATGGTGTGTGATAAATTTTCAAATTCATGTTGATTTTTATAGAAATTAAAAAAACATAATTGTACATAAAGTGTCATTCAGACTACCGCTTTAATTTTACGCACAAGCACAAAAGTTTCACCAATTTCGGGATAATGGAAAGAGTTTGTGCCACA
Organism: Clivina fossor; assembly: GCA_963966155.1. Taxonomy (NCBI): domain Eukaryota; kingdom Metazoa; phylum Arthropoda; class Insecta; order Coleoptera; family Carabidae; genus Clivina; species Clivina fossor. Next base: position 1,277,050 of record OZ014557.1, read on the forward strand.
CCCTTTTGGGTATATAGCGTGATTGTGTTTGTATGTATATATGTATGTATGTAAATTCTTCTTCAGACCTATACATATTTAACACAACAAATTAATCATAAATTTTATGATTATACAAAATAAGACCTTTGCAATCATTTGAAAAATACGAATACGAAACAGAACATTTCGAATCGTATAGAACATAAATATAATTTTGCAAGTTTACATGATGAATTCGCCATCTTCTTTATTTTCGCTAATTTTTCTTCTGATGTGTCTAAAATAAATGTTATTTTATTATATTAAATAATATTAATTTTATCTTGCAAACTGTTCATTTACATATTATAAATTTAATGTTTCTTTCATAAAAACAGATATACAAAGCCATCTCATTTTAGTAAAATCTAATTGGCCGTTTTTAAAACATAAGCAAATTTTAGTTAAGGAACTTTAACCAGGCCAGACTTTGGTGGCGATGAAACAAAATTTGCTAATGAAACGATATCCGCGCATGTACATGATATCCCCATAAGCTTACATACGATTTGGTTCAGAACCGCTAGGTCTGCGCTAAAACATAAACATAAATAGCAGTCTGAATGGGGCATAACCGCATAACAAGATTTAAAAATTAATAAAAAGAGAACTACAAAATCGTTACACTATGTATACGAATATCTTTCTTTTCAATTTCTACTTTGTGGAAAAGTTTTCTATTTTGCATTCATCAGGTTTCTCCCTTGCATGAAAACGGATATGTCTTTTTAAGCTTCCTCTTTCCTTAAAAGTTTTCTCACATATTTCGCATTTATAAGGTCTCTCATTTGTATGTATACGAATATGATCTATTAAATGTCCACTTCGAGTAAATGCTTTGTCACATATTTCGCATTTATAAGGTCTCTCATTTTTATGTATACGAATGTGTACTTTCAAATCTCCACTTTGAGTAAATGCTTTGTCACATATTTCGCATTTATAAGGTCTCTCATTTGTATGAGTACGTATATGTCTTTTTAAATCTCTACTTCGAGTAAATGCTTTGTCACATATTTCGCATTTATAAGGTCTCTCATTTGTATGTATACGAATATGATCTTTTAAATGTACATTTTGAGTAAATGCTTTGTCACATATTTCGCATTTATAAGGTTTTTCATTTGAATGAGAACGCATATGTGTTTTTAAGCTTCCTCTTTGAGTAAACGTTTTCTCACATATTTCGCATTTATAAGGTCTCTCATTTGTATGTACACGAATATGCCTTTTTAAACCTATATTCTGAGTAAAAGTTTTCTCACATAATGTACATTTATGAGATTTTCTTTTCTTTACAGAGCTATCATTTTCCTTCGGACTGAAAATATTATTTTTCTTCGATTCTCCACTATCTTGACAACGTTTTACATTGGTTTCATTCTCAAAATTAGAATATTCTTCCTTAATTATTAATTCTGAATGTAAATCTAAAAAGTCGGGTTTCAAACTATCTTCAAATTTAATATTCGTATCAATTTTCAAATCTACTTCAATGTTCTCTTCATTAATAGCTTCTTGTTTCATACAAGCAGTATCAAAATATGTATTACTTTGTGATTCTAAACTTTCTTCAACTTTAATATTTACATCAGTTTCCAAATGTAGTTTAATGTATTCTTCATCAATATTCTCTTCTTTAATTTCGCTTTCATTTTTAATTTCGTTTTTCATAACTTCACTATTTTCCGATTGTTGTTTTGCATATCGCTTGAAAATTTCTTGCGATTTAAAACATTTTTCTACAAATTTATACGTTTCATTTAATCGAACAGAGCAAATTGAGCATATACAATCCGATAACTTCTGAGTACATTCCAGCTAAAAATATAAATTAAAATTATATATTACATATAATAAAAATCTCCGGATTACAGGGATCTCAATAAAGAAATACATTTCTACTAATAACACCTAGTCCCTATGATATTTTACTAATATTTGATTTATTTGTGAGATCTAAATCCCACTACAAGCTGTGTGAATACATACGTTACTTGGTTATGAAGTAACAAATGATTAAAAATACAAGACGAAATTTTTACCAACCTGAAAACAGACAACAATATTTTTTCTCATAATAGCTATTCCCAACTACTCTTTCAGAAACAAATTTTAGTTTAGCAAAAACATATTATAATAATTAATAAACTTATTATAAATAAACCTAATAAAATAATAATTGTTTTATGTAATTTTTATTGTAAATGTACATGTATTCAAATTAAAACTTATTTTACATAAGTTTTAATTAAATAAAACCAACAAACGTATTGAATTTGAAATACTCTAAATTAGGTTAAGTTAAATTTGTCTGTTCTCAAAAATTATGGAAGAGACAATAAATAAATGATTACTTATCAATTTCTAAGCATATAATTTCGTTTCGTGGACCTGGTTAAAGCTAGTATTTTACTTACAATTTCCGATGCAATGGTTTCCAATTTGTACGATAACAATACATTATCCGTATCCATTGTAGTTAAAGTAAATGTTATATTATCACCACCAGCACATAATCGACAAAGTTTTTCATTTAAATGTTGTTTTAATATTATTTGGGAATTGAAACATTGTTTTATAAATTTATAAGCTTCATTCAACTGAGCAGCGCAGATTGTACAAATACCATTCGGCAATTTGATCCTGCAATCTACCTAAAATAAGGAAAGTAAAAGATTCAGATACAATAATGTATATTACAATCAAAACATATAATTTCATTCTTACAATTTCTGGCATAATTGCTTCCAATTTATATACGAAACGTTTGCCATCTGAATCCAGATCAAGTATAGTAAACAATACATTTTTGTCACTTATACATAATTGACAATGGTGCATAAACTTATTCATGATTAAAATTAAATTTTCTCCCAAAAAAAGCTTCTTATAAAAGTAAAATATAAAAATATTGTAATTGATAGTATTAGAGGTTAACTTATAAAAATCTGACACAAATCCAGTTGGCCAGATGAATTTTGTGTAAAATTACTAGTATAAGAAGAAGAATAAATAGCTGCGTATTTAATTTTACAACTTTTTCCTTAACTGCTACTTGATTTAGGTTCTAGCTATTTGCCTAAATAATATTTAAATAATAGAAAAAAAAATAGAAAGATAAGTAATCATTCTGCAGCTAATGCTAATGATAAAGAAGAAGAGATTTTGATGGTGAATGACAAAGTGAGTGTTGGATATGTCACACTGTTTGATGAGAAAATTGATGAAACTGATTTCTTCTTCATATTTTTCTGAATATTATTATTTGTTTGACATTTGTATTTTAACCTAGTTTGATCCAAAGTATAGTTCCTTTGACTTACAACTGATTTGAATTAAAAATGAGTACAAGCGGTAGTACTACAAGTGGTAGTACCATAGAAAATGTTATAATAATTTTCATCATTTTCCTTGAAAAATGCGATTTTGTTTTATTTCACACATATATTTTATTTGAAAAAAATTATGATTAATCTTTATTACAATTAAAAACATATATATTTTTTGGAAATCAAAATAATAATAAACAAAGAAAATATTGACAATTAAATATTTTATTAATTTTTTTTATATGCTAATTCTGTAAATATATAAATATTGTTATTAAATTATTAATTGTACATAAATTAGCAAATTTTTCTAATAAATAGTTACCATAAATATAAAGTATTAAACAAATAAATCGAATGTAAAATTATCCATTTTTGAATAGAATAATGAAGTGAGTCACATAGTGCCGTGAATGATACAGATTGACGAAAATTAGCGGCCCGCTAAAATTTCATCAGTGACGGATCACTTCTTCTTCTTTATCATTCACCATCATTCATATGAATGATAGTGTGACATCGGCATAAGGTCAATGAAGTTGAATGAACTTTACCTACAGGACCGTCAATGTAAACAATTACTTTAAATATAATTTGTCACTTTTTTTACATGATTATTATTTAAAATCAAATTTAAATGTTGTATGTAGAATAATGTTTTTTAATTACTATAAAAATCAATATGTATTTGAAAATTTATAACACAACATTCAACTGGCCAACTATTTCGAACAATGATCTTACAGTGTCATCTATATGTTGATGTTTAAACTATTTGCAAATCGAATTGTGCTGTCGATATAAAAGAAAACTGTAATTTGAATACTAGTAGTGCTATCTATGAATTATTTTTTAAGAATTATTTGCATTTTTACCATAGATTAACTATATCGCTTACCGTGTGTGTAGTCCATTTACAATACTCATATGGTTCACGGGCGGTTTGGTTTCTCATAATTATTTATTATAGTGCTAAATATTTACATTTTTGTTACACATACATACACACACATAAATATATATAAATAATTTCCGATTGTTTTAAACAATTTCAATTGCATTGTCAAGCAGCATATAGCAAATTTTTAGAAACTTTGTAGATATAATAATTGTAGTTTTTTTTTTATTATTATTTTTTTCTAATTTAAATTAAAAAATGTCAGCGACACGCGGTGTTCCCACGCGGTCACCCAGCCAAGTACTAACTGCGCCCAATGTTGCTTGACTGCAGTGATCGGACGAGAACTTTTCTTTTCAAAATGTTTATTAGTTTAATAATTGTTTCATACATCGATTTTTACATCAGTGTTTATATTTATTTATACATTGCATTTTGAGGATTTACAGTTAACTGTGTGTCTCAAATTAATTTTTATAGTTTTACATATTGTTTAAGATTATATTGCATTTCATTTTTCTTTATTTATAATTACATTTATATTCAGTTTTACAGTATATCATTATGGCCCATGCAGGAAAAAGTTGAAAAAAACTTACTACTCTGTAACATATTAAGATATTATTTAATTATATATAGTACATATGGTAAGTATAGTTTGATATGGGAATTACAAGAACATTGTAGAATTGGGTTTGTTTAATGTATGAATGAATGAGTTTGTGAGCACACTTTTGCTCGTCGATCACCGCCGATCACCGCCGCAACGCCAAAACACCGTCACGACGCCAAGCGTCAATTTTCCAAAAACTACAAAATCCAAGACTAGACCGCAAGACAAATTTCCGACGCCGATCACCGCCGGGACGCCGAGCGTCAATTTCCCAAAAACTACAAAGCCCAATACTAGACCACGAGACAAATTTCCGACGCTGGTCACCGCCGCGACGCCATGCATCGATGTGTCAAAATCACTAGAAGTACATATTACACCACCCAAAGCCGTTGGGTTTACATGTAGCATATCCGATCGCATTTTAGACGTCGAAATCCGCCGCGACGCCGAGCGTCGATTTTCCAAAAATCGTACCACGACATATTAGGCCTCGAGACAAATTTCGTCGATTAGCTAAAATCATTCACATCTAAGTAACCATTGCGCAACACGTCGTGTAGTGTTTTGTGGACACTGATACAGAGTTGAGTGTATCTCCAAGTCACTTCAATAAATCAGACACCGCATCGTATGTTATTCTTGTATTTATTTACCTTTAATATTCATCTTCGACAAATCTATCCGATCCGTTTGGCGCCCGAGACAACTCAAACACCAAATTTTTGTGCCATACCCAAAAGTACGTCACAAAATTAAATAAAATGAAAAAAATTCTAATTAAAAAGAGAGAATATAAGTAAATTTTATTTTAGATATTATTTATTATTAAAAGCATTTAGGGATTTTAAAAAATATGTAAAAAAATTCTTTAATGCAATTTAATTTGTGATTTCTAAAGAAACGGTTATTGTTTTTATTTTCATCTCTATATATATATAGATAGAAGTATGTCTGTATATGATAATAAATTAGAGAAATTATTTCTTCTTTGGAGAAGAAACTTTTTTCTTAATTGTTTTTGGTTTAGTAGTTTTCGGTTTTGGTGATTTTGGTTTCTTAACAGGTGAATTAATTGTTCTCTTAGCTTTTGACGGTGATTTTGATTTTGTAGATTTAGTTTTAACAGCAGCAGCTGATTTTGTCAAAGATGATTTCTTAGCTTTTGCTGATGTTTTAGCAGTAGATTATTTTTTTTTCCAAATTTTAGATCCAAATTTGACCACTTTTCATGTTGTGTATGTATATATCGAATCAAACCGATTACAAAAATGAAATTTTTGAAACAAATAATATAGTAATGTGCTTTGATATTTTACATTTTAAATAATATAAAAACAATAGATTGTTAAATGTTTTTGAAAAATCTGAAAATGCATTCAATATAGATGTATGTTTTCGAAAAAAATTAATACCAAATACTAAATATAATTATAGAGCAAAAACCCAATTTCAAATTGGCTAGAGTAATACTAGAATCTGAGAATGTTTTAAAAAAATTATAACAAATTTTTGTAATTAAATGAAAAATAGGTATAATAGAAATATGTAAAAATAAAAATAGGATAAAATATCTAATGTAAATAATAAAAATATGATTAGTATAAATATATTTAAAAAAGAAAAAAAATTAATAAAAATTACGTTATATAACTGTTATTTCTTATCTATAGATATACTTATACGGTATATGTACGTAATCATAGTATATTGAGAAATATAAATAAAACTTTAATTTAATAATATAACTAAGTAAAAGAAAAATGATGTAATGTCATATTTGAAACATACATATAATTAATAATAATAATTTTTGTAACATAGTAAAAAAAAAAATCTTCCCGAACTAACAATATTAAAATAAAAGAGTATATTAACAGTATATTGATAAAATAAGAAATAGGAATTTAGCTAAATAAATAAAGTGTAAAAGCACTGATTTAAATAAAATTTGGATTTCTTTAATTAATAACTTGTAAAATTTTGTAATCTAGTTGAGTTAAATTTTGTTAGCTAATAACTTGTTTCTGTTTATTTATTATTTATAGGTATAATTTTAGTTTTTATTTTATTATAGAAAACCCTCCTCTTACTATATTATATATTATATATACAATAGTATAATCCTCTATAGCTCTGTGGTAGGATGCTGGAATCGGAGCATTCGTCGGAGCTTGAAGATTACTAGATCGAAGCCGCGCTAAGTCAAGAATTTTCTTTTGTTTTTTTTTTTTAATAATAATAATAGTAATTTTAGAGTGTTAATGAAAATTTTAGTTATGTAGAATTTTGTCTGTATTTATGAAATAATAATAATATATAAATAGTAACAATAAATTACTTAAATAGGTATATGCTTCATATTTTGTTTCATAATATAAGAATATTGTTGATTTTAATTTATTGTGTAATAAATAAACAAATAAATTTAACACATAATAGATAGATATGGAAAAGCAGTGCTTATAATATGGGAGAGAAAAAATAGAAAGAAAGAAAGAAAAAGCTAATTATAAATTTTATTATAATATTATAGGTATGAGAGGAGTGACACAGTCAAGGACACGCGGTGTTCCCAGGCGGTCACCCATCCAAGTACTAACGGAAGAGAACGGGTATTTTCGTAGTGGTTATCACATCCGCCTAACACGCGGAAGGTCCCCGGTTCGATCCCGGGCGGAAACATTTTTATATTTTACTCTTCACGAATGCTAAATATTGTAAAGCTAGAGAAGTCAAACAAATATTGCTGCTGTAAGTACTAGTGTTGCAGAAGATTCAAATTAATAATAACGTAATATTAATATTACGATACATTTAAAGGAAAAAATATTTTTTAAATTGCATTTGTTTATTTTTTTGTTAAAACTTTAAGCAATTAACCACGTTTGTTGCAATCCATATTTTAATTTAATAAATTAATAATACAAATAAATTAATTAATATTACTTAAAAGTTTAAGAGTTTGAAATAAAACAGCTTTTGGTTTAAGTTCTGTATAGATATTTATTTATAATCGACATTTTGACGAACTCAACGTCCGTCTTCATCAGAGTTTATTAAATAAAAACAATTTTATAAATATACATTTTTCTTTACGAAATAATTCAATTTTTATGAGAAAATTTAAATGCATAATATGTTTCAAAAATTTTCTAACATAAACTAAAAGGACAGCAACATTAATTTATTTAAAACTAACTTCAGACACAGGTAATGGCTTTTACTAACTACAGTTAACCATGTATATGACGTCAATAATTTAGTTTAGAAAGCATACTATAATTAAACAAACTTTATGATATAACTTTGCACAAATAAATACAAAACTGCTGCATACATTTTTACTTAGGCATAAATATGTTAATTATTTCATATATCACGAAAATTTATATAAAAGTTGTAATAGTCTTACATTTTTGTAAATTATTAGAAGAATTTTTTAATATGTATAAGTAATTTAAATAACATAGTAAAAAATATTTCAGAACTCACTATATTAAAATAAAACGTTTTTAAGTTGTAGTTTTATATTAATAGTTATTAATAATCGACGTTTCGACAAACTAAATCTTCATCAGAAAAACTGATACAAATGATATTACATTAATGATAATAACAGAACATAGAAACAAGTGTACAAGAGTATGTCGAAACGTCAATTATTAATAAATATTAATGCAGAACTACAATCAAATGTTTAAATATTTCAAATTCTAATAATACTATTTACTTAATACTGAAAAGAATATTGAAAACAAAAATAAATTTTTTAATTGGTTTATATATGTATACATATTTGTGACAAGTTTGCAAACACAACACATCATTTTTTTCACAAATATTGTATTTTTTTGGTTATATGCACACAACAAAAATATTATAACAAAAGGACTTGATCTTTGAACATGAAAAAAAGGCGCAAACTTGTCAATATCTTAGTCCCAAAGATCCAACACCGTCACACCGCAGAAGAAGAACAACAAAACATCTCAGCACAAAGCAACCCATGCGACACTGTTTATCGATGTTTCCTGAACAAATGCATTCCCAATGGACACCAACTTCTACATGCACACACAGACACACACACAAACACACATACTCGTAAACACCTTACAGGCACAAATTCTTCCACGAAGCGAAGAAAAAGTTTTTGTCACTCGACATTCGAAAAAGTTTACATATTTACGACTTCGGATTCGGTACGTGGAACAAACTTATGACTACTGTATGATTGATTAGTTTAACACGTTGGGGTTGGGTGTGGTATTTTTCGTAGAATAAGAAATAAAAAGATGGTGATTTGGAATATTGGTAATTCCACAAAGATTATCAGAAAATCACGGATATCAGAAAATTTGGAAAACTGTTTTATTTGGTATGATACAGGATACAGTGCGCTGACATTATGATCTAGTATTCGATAAAATTTAGTCACTTTAGATATGTTTAACATTACATAAGTGAGTTGATATGTTTTATAAAAGCACCATATTTTGTAGTGTAAAAAGGAAGCACGAATAAGTGACAAAAAGCTATATACTTTTACAGATATATTTTGAGATTTGTTTTGTAATCGTACAACGAAAATAACTTTTATGAAATTAAATGAATTGTTACATAACACATTCTGAGTTTCTGTGCAATGTTTGGCAACTTTCATAATATATAATCAATTTACAAAGTCACATAACATTCGATTTAATGATAATATTTAACAAGTTTAATAAATCTAATACTTACATTTTTGATTTGGTAATTTAAAATTTAGTTACTGAAGATACTTTTAACATCAATTGTATGATGGAAATCGCCCGGCTAGCTCAGTCGGTAGAGCATTAGACTCTTAATCTCAGGGTCGTGGGTTCGAGCCCCACGTTGGGCGAATACATTTTTATAAATATTATAATTAAAATCGTTAACATTTTATGTGAGAAAAAAGATACAAACCAACTGAGGCCCCGGAGGAATTCGAACCCTCGATCTCCTGTTTACTAGACAGGCGCTTTAACCAACTAAGCCACGGCCGATCACATCCGCCTAACACGCGGAAGGTCCCCGGTTCGATCCCGGGCGGAAACATTTTTCTGTTTTGAAAAGGTTGTTAATAGTAATTAAATAATAGTAATAGTTGTGCTAATATTAATTTATTTACTATTAATACGCTATTCTCCTTCACTAATATACTAATATTATCTATTTTGAGTACCCATCCGATTCCTTCTAGTTACACCAAATACCACACGTAAAAATCTCATTTCCACAGCAGTCATTTTTCTATTATGCTTTTGCAGCCAAACCCAACATTTACTACCATACATCAACGTAGGCAATGCAATCAAAACAGCATTGTATATAACTCAAATGAGAGGCTTCTTTGGAAATAAATAATAAATAGGTAAATGATATTACCACAAATATTAACACTTTTTATTTTAATAAGAAATTAGATAAATACACATTTTATATATATATATATAAATTTTAAAAAGATATGCTCGTTCAAATTTTGTGTGAAACACAAACGATTTTCAAGGAAATTATAAAAAGTTTGAAATTTTAATATAATTTTTATATAGAATTACTTATATAGAAACTTGAAGTATCGAAATATGCAAAAAAAAAACAAATGTGTATTAATTTTTGTTGGACGTACCCTACTAGAAAATTTTTTTTTGAATGATGTATTAAAAATATAAAACAAACAAAAAAACACAGTAATTATATTAATTATATTAAAACAAATGTGCAAAATAATTATTTATTATTTCTCATTTTAATTAAAGAAAATAAATATAGGAAAATTCTTGTAACGTTTTGTTTTAAAATAATATTTTATATTTTTATTTCTTCCGCATTACAAATTTTATCGTGAAGGTAAATGTCGTAATCATTTAAATTTTTTCGTTATTATTTTTTTCAGACAGATTTGACCATAATAATCGTGGTCGCTGTTTATTTATTTTGAAGTTAAAATATCAGATAGAAACAAAAATATTTTTTACATAAAATAATATATGAGAATTTTAATTATTTAGGAAGAATATTTTTAAAAGATAAGTAAGTTTATCATCTGTTATCAAAAATTTAAATATTAATTTCAAATTTTTTTACCGGTATTGGTTTTAAGTTATTGCTATAACTACTTTAAAAATAATATATTCTAAATAATGCTCATAAATAAAATGTATTCTTTATTGCACAAAAAATAAATAATTCTACGCCACTGCTTGAAATAAATCAATATTTAGTCCGCGGAGTGGGAGAGAACAGCTGTTTGTACTTTGCCGTGAATAGCTAAGTTCTTTGTGTTTTTTTTTTCATGTATTTATATCTCTTTATTATCTGGCCTTTTTCATTATTAATATTTAAATCTATTTACAATGTCAAATATTTACGTATAATTTTGTTTTTTCAGAATTGGCCGACCACCATTTGTTCATTCGCTTATTGATTAAACTAGTTGGCCAGCTGAATGATGTGTTATAAATTTTCAGATACATCTTGATTTTTTTATAGCAATTAAAAAACATTAATCCACATAACATTTAGATTTGGTTTAAAATAATAATCATGTACATAGAAAAAAGAATAAATTATATTTAAAGTAATAATTCTTTCAATTGATATTTAGTTGACGGTCTTGTAGTTATAGTCAAAAAGATTGAATGAAGTAGATTTTACAGTTGGTGTGTGATTGGTGTGCAGCAGTTACTTCATTCAAGCTTATTGACCTTGGCTGTAGAATGAATATTAACTAAATTTTTCTAATTTTTACTTTTGTTTGAATTTCATATTAGACTGATGCTAGAATCTACAACAAGTATAAATTGAGAAAACATTTATTAAATCTGGTGCGTCAGTAAAAATATGTTGTTACTTATTCTTCTTCTTATACTAGTAACATTACACAAAATTCATCTGGCCAACTGGATTCATGACACACCTTTCTAAGTTAACCTCTAATACTATTAAATACCTTTTACTTTTTATAAGAAACTTGTTTTGGTAAAAAAAATTAATTTTAATCATGAATAGTTTTATGCAGCATTGTCAATTATGTACAAGTGATAAAAATGTATTGTTCACTATACTTGATCTGGATTCAGATGGCAAACGTTTCGTAGATAAATTGAAAGCAATTATGCCAGAAATTGTAAGAATGAAATTATTTGTTTTGATTGTAATATACATTATTGTTTCTGAATCTTTTACTTTTCTTATTTTAGGTCGATTGCAAGATCAAATTACCGAATGGTATTTGTACAATTTGCTCTGTTCGATTGAATGATGCTTACCAATTTATAAAAAAATGTTTTAATTCTCAAATAATATTAAAACAACATTTAAATGAAAAACTTTGTCGATTATGTGCTGGTGGTGATAATATAACATTTACTTTAACTACAATGGATACGGATAATGTATTGTTATCATACAAATTGGAAACCATTGTATCGGAAATTGTAAGTAAAATACTAGCTTTAACCATTTCCACGAAACGAAATTATATGCTTAGAAATTGATAAGTAATCATTTATTTATTGTCTCTTTTTGAGATCAGACAAATTTAACTTAACCTAATTTAGAGTATTTAAAATTTTAATACTTTTGTTGGTTTTGTTTAATTAAAACTTATGTAAAATAAGTTTTAATTTGAATACATGTACATTTATACTAAAAATTACATAAAACAATAATTATTTTATTAGGTTTACTTATAATAAGTTTATTAATTATTATAATATGTTTTCGCTAAACTAAAATTTGTTTCTGCAAGAGTAGTTGGGAATAGCTATTATGAGAAAAAATATTGTTGTCTGTTTTCAGGCTCGTAAAAATTTCGTCTTGTATTTATAATCATTTGTTACTTCATAATCAAGTAACGTACGTATTCACACAGCTTGTAGTGGGATTTAGATCTCACAAATAATTCAAAAATTAGTAAAATATCATGGGGACTAGGTGTTACTAGTAGACATATATTTCTTTATTAAGATCCCTTTAAACCGGTAATTTGTATTATATGTAATATATAATTTTAATTTATATTTTTAGTTGGAATGTACTGAGAAGTTATCGAATTGTATTTGTTCAGTTTGTTCTGTTCGATTAAATGAAACGTATAAATTTGTAGAAAAATGTTTTAAATCGCAAGAAATTTTAAAGCGATATGCAAAACAACAATTGCAAAATAGTAAAGTTATGGAAAACGAATTTAAAATTGAAAGCAAAATTAAAGAAGAGAATATTGATGAAGAATACATTAAACTAGATTTGGAAACTGACATAAACATTAAAGTTGAAGAAAGTTTAGAATCACAAAATTATACAAATGTTGATGCAGTTTGTATGAAAGAAGAAGCTATTACTGAAGATTACATTGAAGAAGTAGAATTGGAAACTGATACAAATATTAAATTTGAAGAAAGTTTGAAATCAGAATCTGTAGATTTACATTCAGAAATAATAATTAAGGAAGAATATTCGGATTTTGAGAATGAAATCGATATAAAACATGGGCAAGCTAGTAGAGATTCGAAGAAAAATAATATTTTCAGCTCGGAAGAAAATGATGAATCTGTAAAGAAAAGAAAATCTCATAAATGTACAGTATGTGAGAAAACTTTTACTGATAATAAAAAATTAAGGAAACATATCCGTTTTCATACAAAGGAGAAACCTTATAAGTGCAAAATATGTAAAAAAGCATTTACTCTGAATGGAAATTTAAAAGCTCATATTCGTATACATACAAATGAGAGACCTTATAAATGCGAAATATGTGAGAAAACATTTACTCAAAGTCAACATTTAAAAAGTCATATTCGTATACATACAAATTTGAAAGAAAATGATAAATCTGTAAAGAAAAGAAAATCTCATAAATGTACATTATGTGAGAAAACTTTTACTCGAGGTGATAGTTTGAAACGGCATGTTCGTTCTCATAGAAATGAGAGACGTTATAAATGCGAAATATGTGAGAAAACTTTTACTCAGAGTGGAAGTTTAAAAAGGCATATCCGTTTTCATACAAATGAGAGACCTTATAAATGCGAGATATGTGAAAAAACTTTTACTGAAAGTGGAACTTTAAAAATTCATAGTCGTACCCATACAAATGAGAGACCTTATAAATGCGAGATATGTGAAAAAACTTTTACTAAAAGTGGAAATTTAAAAGTTCATATTCGTATACATACAAATGAGAGACCTTATAAATGCGAGATATGTGAGAGAACTTTTATGTGTAGTGGTTATTTAAAGAAACATGTCCGGTCTCATGCAAAGTAGAAACCTGATGAATACCAAATTGAAAACTTTTCCTCAGAGTAGAAATTAAAACCATATTCGTATTCATAGTGTTCTTTTGTTTATTAATGATTAATTTTTAAATTTTGTTAAGCCTCATTTAGACTGCTTTTTTGCTAGCGAAATCAGTGTAACGTTTTAGCGCAGCGCTAGTAGTTCTGAACCAAGCAACATGTGATCTTATAGGAATATATTGCAAATGCACGGAATTAGTTTTATTAGCAAATTTTGTTTCGTAGCAGCCAAAGTTTTAACTAAAATTCACTTATGTTTTTAGAACGGCTAATTAGATTTTGCAGTAACATGAGATAGCGATCTGTATGTATTTTTATGAAAGAAACGTCAAATTGTATGTAAATAAGCAATTTGGGAAATAAAATTAATATTATTTTTAAAACGCGCATTTAATATATTAAAATAACATTTATTTTAGACACATTAGAAGATTAATTAACGAAAACAAAGTAGATGGCGAATTTATCTTATAAACCCGTAAAATTATATTTATGTCCTTTACTATTCTAAATGTTCTGTTTAGCATTCGTATTTTGCAAATGATTGTACAGGTATCATCTTGTATAATCGTAAATTCTTCGTCAGATATATTTAAACAAAACAACTTAAACTGTCACAAACAAAAACTGTACTGAAGATAAACAAAAATTGTCTTTTATATTTAGTGAAACATTTATTGTTTACGTAATGTAGATTGTAAAAGTATATGAAAAGTATACATTTTTATACATAATTCAGAAAAACAAATAACAAAATGTTTTTTACTTAATTATATTAATTAATATACATATATATATATTAATTAATATACATATATATATATATATATATATATATATATATATATATATATATCATAAGTTAAAAATATTATATATAAAATATTTAAATAATATCAATCAAATAAGTTGTTTGATATTTATAAACTTTATAATAATGCTTAATATTACAAAAATAATAATATAAACATTATTCTACTAATACTCAGTTTTAATATAAATACAGTTATTAAAGTATTGATTTTTAAAATGTACCATTTTTATATATAATGATGACGATTTCGTTCTATTGTGAAAGTTATGGATTAAGTTAGATTATGTATTTGTATTTTAAAATAATGATATAAGCTTAATTGATTGAACTCTATGTTTATGCAGCGGTAATTGATTCAATTTGTGATTATCTAATAATAAATAAATATTTGAATTACGGATTTTGTGTATAGTTTTATTCATTAATATATTAATAATATTTTCTTGACCTAGTACTTCGTTGCTAATTCCCAAATTGCAATTCCAAATTATTGTTCATCAGCTGTATATATTAACCATCCTTTTTCTTCCTTTCCAATAATTTTGAATTTGTACTACAGTGATGTACCTCGGTATAAGTCTGCTTTAGAATACGTCCAATTCGGAATACGTTCTGTTTGGGTGAAAAAAAATTTGTTCGGTATACGACTTTTGTACGGTATACGACTTAATTCAATTATACGCGCTATATATGAACAAGTAATATTATGATATCTACACTATTCACGAATTTATATTGACTTCATTTGGTTTAAAACTATGTAATTTCTGATGGGAAGAGTCCTTGGTTGGTGTACTGCTCTTTTAGTGTACCAGACCTGCGTGGAGCCACAGTCTATATAACTTTGTTAAGTTTCTTCTGATTTTCATTTTTAAGTAAAATTTTATTATTTTTATTAATCATGAATTGCAAAAAGGCAAACGAAAACCAACAGAAAACTAAATAATTATTTTACAACCTCATTAATATATCATATCAAGAGGAGTTTTTTTTTTTACATAAAAACGGATTAATCATTTTTACAATATTTCTTATGGGAAATGTTGGTTTGGTATACGTTCTATTTGGTATAAGTCCAAACATCAGGAACTGATTAAGGTCGTATACCGGGGTTCCACTGTATTATACTCTTCTAGAACGCCCAAACATATGGACATTTCCATATCTGAAACATAAGTTGTTAAGTGCCATACATAACTATAACATTATGTTCCTCTATCAATAAAATACTTCGAAAGGCAATAGAAATGTAACTAGTTTGGTGGGTAATAATATATCTTTTTCGTATTCATAAAATACGTGGTATATACCATAAAATTATATGAATATGCCTATGTTTGTTTTTCTATTGATATCTGTTTACAAGCATTGCTACAAGCAGCTGCCAAGTATTTAGAAAAATACTTTTTAAATCATTTCCAAAGGATAATATACTATTAATTCATACACAGAGAAAAATAGATTGCTATGCACGTATTGCTAAGATTTTTATAATAGCAATATTTTATTATGCAATAGTATGTATCAGTTTTGTCAATATAAAAATATTAGATATTAGGTGCAATTATATATTTTATATTAAATCTTATATGTTAAATCAAGCTATGTGTATCCGGAAAATAGCAAAATAGATATTGACCAAAAATATGAATAATTTTAAATGCTATATATATATATATATATATATATATATATATATATATATATATATATATATATATATATATATATTTATGATAAATATTAAAAATACATTTTAAAATACACTATTGTTACGGATGATACGTTATATAATTTGTACTGTAATATAAATTATTCCTAATATTTTTTAATACGCGTCACCTTTCATGTTGATACAAGTCAGGTCTTGTGCATCATTCGACGTAAACACAAACGAATAAAGTAAAAATGTTTTAAAACTGTGGAACTTGGATATGTTAATTCCAATTTTCAAAGGTATATAATTTTGTAAACATAATTTAATTTGTAAATCACGGTCTATCGTGTAATTTTTTTGTGTGCTAAATTATTTAAGCAAATGCGATATGTAAAACATCTGCGATTACTGACTATATTTTAGAACATAATGTTAGCTGTATAGCTAAAATTATTAGAAGATAACCAAATCAAAAAAAAAAAATATTCCTTTAGTAGAATTAAGACACCTAATTCTGGACAATTTTAATAAGCTATTGTCTTTATAAACGGAGTTTGAAAAGTACAATATGCGACAAAATTTACATTACATGTTTTTTATTTTATGTGTAAATATTCTTATTAGTTTTGTAATTTTTATTTACATTAAAAAAACAAACTTGATATACCTACAACAGTTTACTACATGACGTATACCAACACTATAATAAAATTTAACCAAATATTTTAATTATTTAATTTATACATTAATTTCTATACGATAGATATTATAATAAAATTAAGAATTTGAGAATTTTTATATTCATATTATGTAATAATTTTTTAAAATTTATTGTATCTGTTATTGATATGAGTTTTTATTTTAAATTAAATACAACATAGATTTTTAGTAGAGATGTTTATTATTCTACGTTCAACAACTATATCGAATGGCATATTGAAGAAATGAAAAATAATTATCAGTTTCAAAGTTTATAGTAATAGTTTTTAATAATCTTTAATAGTTTAAATGAAAATACATTGGAAAATATTTTAATAATTAAGACATCATTTTTATTTTTTCAAATAATAAAAGCACTTTTTATAAACAAAAGAGGTAGGAATACGGGTCTTTGCTTTCAATAATCTTTAATAGTTTAAATGAAAATACATTGGAAAATATTTTATTGTAAAATTGTTATTGTTTTAATCTTAGAACTTCAACTATGACATCAGTTCATAAACAAATAGAAGTACGTTCTGAATTATGTGCAAGATCAGGCAATTCCAAATCGTTTAGATTTCAATGCGTCCCCGGAACTAACACTTGCCTCGCCACAAACTGAACAAATCGATGTTTCCCAATTCGATATGGATCCAGACATAATTATGGATGAAACTATTACGGTCACACCGTCAACATCTACATGACCTACGTATGCTAGAAACCTATTTTATAATAAATTAAAATAACAACTCAAGTGCCAATCACAATTTCCTTTATTTTGTTTAAGTTGTTTGTAATTATGACATCGCAGTTGCCATAATTAAGATTAAATTTACATATTTTTCTAGTTGATTACAAATTGTATTGGTGTATCAACAAGAAAAACTGTTATTCGCAATTGAAATTGTTTCTGCAGATGGCATCTGAGATGTCGAAATATTGAACAACTTAAATAAAAACAAAAATAAACAATATAAAACTAAAATCGTTAAATATTAAATTTTTCTTATAAATATTTGCAATGATTTTTATATTTAAAATGCAACATGGTTAGCTTCCGAAGTATTTAAGTGACATTTAAACTAAGTATGTTAAGATTTTTACCACCCGGTGACGACGTTATAAAGAATTTCAGTTAAAAATCTAACGTTTCTAAACAATTTTAGTCATCGATTTTAGTTCGAATCCCGGTGAAGTCAATACATTTGTTCAATTTGTAACTAATTTAAAAATGAAAATTAGTTCGTTGTGATGACTAAAATCGTTTAGAAACGTTAGATTGTTAACTGTAATTTTATTTAAGTAGGAATCTGAAATTTAATAGTTGTGTGCATAATTATGATGTTAGAAATGCAGATAGGTAATTATTTTTGTTTTACTAAAAAAAAACTAAAAGTAGTACTGCTAACAATATATTTCACAATGGATTACTTGAATATAATAAGTTACCGAAATATATTAAAGATTCAAAAAATTTAAATATTTTAAGTTTGAAACATAAAAAAATTACTTCAATAAGATTAATAATTTGATAAATATTGAAAATATTATGCTAAATTTGTAAATTTCCTGTAATTTTATAATTTTGTAAATATAGCCAAAAGCTATATAAAGTTTGACTCCATTTTATTATACTATGCCTGGAAAAACAAATAATTCAAAATTTATATTTTATAATGTTTGTTATACATTTTTTTGTGGGTGCGAAAAAAAAGCTGATCCATTCAGTGAAATTTTGAATGTTGCCAAAAACATTTCTGATAGTTTGTCTGCTGTCACTCAACAGTGGAGGGGCAAAATAAAATGTTTGCCCAATATCTGGAGAAATCTTTAAATGAGATGAATGAGGAGCGAGGAAAGTAAATCTGCAAAGAAACTGTTGACTTAATAGAAAGTTAAAATATAATAAAACTAATAAAAATAATAGTATAAGTTTTTATATTTTATTTTCCACACACGCGTATTAATTTACATGGTACATAATACGGTTTTAAAGACATCACAATTTAAGTGCGTGAGTGTATCACTCAACAGATTTAAATAAAATTGTTTAGAATATGATGCGACAGTTGTCAATAAACCAGCTCATTTTAAATTGATTATCCATCTAGCAATAATTATCATAGAGTAAATCTGTTTTACACGGTATCAATTTTCCTAGTACCCACAAATATTATATAATTTATATAGATATAATGCAGTGTTGGCAACTTTCAGAGAAACAAATTCGAAAATATTTCAAATTTTTTATTTAGGCTATACTATTAATCAGAATTCAATCCAATTTATTTATTTGAAGTTTTAATATTTTATTTTTATCCACACCATTTATCCGCTTTTAATCAAATTTTCAAGAAAAATTCTCCTGGTACATTCATAACAAATATGTAATTTTATTTAGTACAGTGCTGCCTATTTTATTTAATATTTAATACATTAGTTTAATCAAATTTTTAGATTAGCTTCTCCTAATTTCAATAATAAATACATAATTTTATTTTTTAACAGAGTTACTTAGTTAGTTATGGTTCGGACATGTTGAGCGAATGTCTAATGAACGTTTGGTTAAAAAGATTTATTTGAATGATTTTGATGGTTTACGTTTGCGTGGACGTCCAATGAGTAGTTGGAGTGATATGATTGAGAGTGTTTTGCGTGAGCGAAAGTTTCCAAGTAGTAGGAATAGACGAGCATGTATGAGAGGAATTATGAATGTGGATGAAGCGAAAGTTGCTTGTTTGGATAGGAGTGTTTGGAGGCGACTGATTTCGGGATAATGAAAAGAGTTTGTGCCACACCCTTTTGGGTATATGGCGTGATTGTGTATGTATGTATGTATGTTACTAACCTTAACAAACATATTAAAATTTTATTTTAGCTACATTTTATCCAGTTTTAAACAAATATTTATGCTTGAAAAAATTAAATAATTTAATTGTTATACAATGTGGCCAATGTGACCAACTCTTGGTGAAAGAATATTTCTATTATTATTGATGTAAATGGTAACGTAACATTAATTTTATGATACTCTTGAAAAAAAAAAATTATTATTCATATTACTAAATACAGTTAAAACTACTTATGAATACATATTACATAATAATATTGATTTATTAATCTAAATTTTATTATTAATAACGTTTAATATATTTTACATATTTAATAATAATAAAATTTTTATAAATTAAAAAATATTTAAAAATTGATTGGGGTAAATGCTGGCATCTTTACATTAGAATATCAGCAAACTGTTATGTTTTTGTTATAATGAAAACTGAAAATTTCGTCATTTCGTCATTTATCGTCATTTCATATTGTGTTATAAATTTCCAAATACATGTTGATTTTTGTAGAAATTAAAAACAATATTTTTAAACAGTAATATTTGTGCATTAATCGCCATTAACTTTATTGCGAAGAAGAACTAATTAAACATTAGTTACAATTTAAATAAATATTATTTATTACAATATTGTACATAAAGTCTCATTCAGACTACCGTTTTAGTTCTACGCACAAGCACAAAAGTTTGACCAGTTCACAAACGCTTGGTGTAAATACTATAAATGTGTCAAATGTTTGGATTGGTAAAATTCTTGTGCTTTTGCGAAAAACTAAAACGCCAGTCTGAATGAGACTTAACATTTAAATCTTCTTTAAGATAATAATCTTGCCGCCAAAACAGTTTTACGATTTAGTTTTCGTTTCACGATTTAACGCAACGAAAAAACTTGATCATTATTCACATTGCCAGTCTGTCTTGATGAATTTTTAGTTACGCCTGCGCAGTGATGACAATTTAAATGTTGAAAATTATTTTTGACTTTGAGTTTTTGATTACATTCAGTACAGTTTTTTTCTACAGTTTAAATTGTTTTGCGTTAAATATGTTTGAAGAAGAATTTATGATTATACAAAATAAGACCTGTACAATCATTTCAAAAATACGAATGCGAAACGTGTAATATTTTAAATTGTGTACTACATAAATAAAATTTTGTAAGTTTATACGATAAATTTGTCATCTTCAATAATTTCGCAAATTTTTCTTCTGTTTCTAAAATAAATTTTATTTTAGTATATTAAATACGCCTTTTCAAAATGATATTAATTTTATTTTCTAAATTGCTCATTTACATATTATTAATTTAACGTTTCTTTCATAAAAACAAATGTACATCGCTATCTCATGTTACTGAAATCTGATTGGCCGTTTTTAAATCATAAGTGAATTTTTGTTAGAAACCTTGGTTAGGTCAGACTTTGGCTGCGATGAAAACAAAGTTTGCTAATGAAACTAAATCCGTCCATTCGCAATGTATTCCTATAAGCTCACATGTTGTTTGGTTCAGAACCACTAGCTCTGCAATAAAACAAAGACCAGTCTGAATGAGACTTAACAATATTTAAATATTAACCATTAATAAAAAGAAAAATACAAAAATTAATGAATTACGCTATGAATACGAATGTTTTTTTTTTTTTAGTTTCTACTCTCTGTAAAAGTTTCCTATTTCACATTCTTCAGGTGTCTTCTTTGCATGAGCACGGATATGTCTCTTTAAAATGTCACTAATAATAAGCTTTCTCACACATTTTTGCATTTATAAGGTCTCTCATTTGTATGAGAACGGATATGTTTTTTTAAAGCTCCACTTGGAGTAAATGTTTTCTCATATATTTCGCATTTATAAGGTCTCTCATTTGTATGTATACGAATATGATTTTTTAAATGTCCACTTTGAGTAAAAGTTTTGTCACATACTTCGCATTTATAAGGTCTCTCATTTGTATGTGTACGAAAGTGCTTTGTTAAATCTGAACGTCCAGTAAATTGTTTTTCACATATTTCGCATTTATTCGATCTCTCATTTGTATGTATACGTATATGAGCTTTTAAATTTCCACTTTTAGTAAAAGTTTTGTCACATACTTCGCATTTATAAGGTCTCTCATTTGTATGTATACGAATATGATCATCTAAATGTCCACTTCGAGTAAATGTTTTCTCACATATTTTGCATTTATAAGGTCTTTCATTTGTATGTATACGAATATGAACTTTTAAATTACAATTTTGAGTAATGCTTTTTTACATATTTTGCACTTATAAGGTTTCGCCGTTGTATGAGTACGGATATGTTGTCTTAAGTTTCCACTTACAGTAAAAGTTTTCTCACAAATTTAGCATTTATAAGGTCTCTCATTTGTATGAGAACGAATATGAACTTTCAAATGTCCACTTTGCGTAAAATCTTTTTTACATATTTTGCACTTATAAGGTTTCTCCCTTGTATGAGAACGGATATGTTTCCTTAATTTTCCACTATCAGTAAAAGTTTTCTCACATAATGTACCTTTATTAGAATTTCTTTTCTTTACAGATTCTTCCGAGCTGAAAATATTATTTTTCTTCAAATCTCTACTAGCTTGTCAATGTTTTATATCGATTTCATTCTCAAAATCCGAATATTCTTCCTTAATTATTATTTCTGAATGTAAATCTAAAGATTCTGATTTCAAACTTTCTTCAAATTTAATATTTGTATCAGTTTCTAATTTTACTTCTTCAATGTAATCTTCAGTAATAGCTTCTTCTTTCATACAAACAGCATCAACATTTGTATTACTTTGTAATTCTAAACTTTCTTCAACTTTAATGTTTATGTCAGTTTCCAAATCTAGTTTAATGTTTTCTTCATCAATTCTCTCTTTTTTAAATGCGCTTTCATTTTTAATTTCGTTTCCTATAACTTTATTATTTTGCGATTGTTGTTTTGCATTTCGCTTTAAAATTTCTTGCGATTTAAAACATTTTTCTACAAATTTATACGTTTCATTTAATCGAACAGAACAAACTGAGCAAATACAATTCGATAACTTCTCAGTACATTCCAACTAAAAATATAAATTAAAATTATATATTACATATAATACAAATTACCGGTTTAAAGGGATCTTAATAAAGAAATATATGTCTACTAGTAACACCTAGTCCCTATGATATTTTACTAATATTTGAATTATTTGTGAGATCTAAATCCCACTACAAGCTGTGTGAATACGTACGTTACTTGGTTATAAAGTAACAAATGATTATAAATACAAGACGAAATTTTTACGAGCCTGAAAACAGACAACAATATTTTTTCTCATAATAGCTATTCCTAACTACTCTTGCAGAAACAAATTTTAGCAAAAACATATTATAATAATTAATAAACTTATTACAAGTAAACCTAATAAAATAATAATTGTTTTATGTAATTTTTATTGTAAATGTGCATGTATTCAAATTAAAACTTATTTTACATAAGTTTTAATTAAACAAAACCAACAAACGTATTAAAATTTGAAATACTCTAAATTAGGTTAAGTTAAATTTGTCTGTTCTCAAAAATTATGGAAGAGACAATAAATAAATGATTACTTATCCATTTCTAAGCATATAATTTCGTTTCGTGGACCTGGTTAAAGCTAGTATTTTACTTACAATTTCCGATGCAATGGTTTCCAATTTGTATGATAACAATACATTATCCGAATCCAGTGTAGTTAAAGTAAATGTTATATTATCACAACCAGCACACAATCTACAAAGCTCTTCGTTTAAATGTTGTTTTAATATTATTTGAGAATCGAAACATTGTTTTATAAATTTATAAGCTTCATTCAACATAACAGCACAAATTGTACAAATACTATTCGGCAATTTGATCCTGCAATCTACCTAAAATAAGGAAAGTAAAAGATTCAGATACAATAATGTATATTACAATCAAAACAAATTAT
This sequence comes from Clivina fossor, assembly GCA_963966155.1. NCBI lineage: Eukaryota > Metazoa > Arthropoda > Insecta > Coleoptera > Carabidae > Clivina > Clivina fossor. Next base: position 1,301,217 of record OZ014557.1, read on the forward strand.
TTCATTCTTACAATTTCTGGCATAATTGCTTTCAATTTATCTACGAAACGTTTGCCATCTGAATCCAGATCAAGTATATTGAACAATACATTTTTGTCACTTATACATAATTGACAATGGTGCATAAACTTATTCATGATTAAAATTAAATTTTCTACCAAAAAAACTTCTTATAAAAAGTAAATTATAAAAATATTGTAATTGTGATAGTATTAGAGGTTAACTTATAAAAATCTGACACAAATCTAGTTGGCCAGATGAATTTTGTGTAAAATTACTAGTATAAGAAGAAGAATATTTAGCTGCGTATTTAATTTTACAATTTTTTCCTTAACTGCTACTTAATCTATGTTCTAGCTATTTGTCTAAATAAAATTTAAATAAAAGAAAAAAAAAAATAGAAAAATAAGTAATCATTCTGCAGCTGAATGAACTTTACCTACAGGACTGTCAATGTAAACAATTACTTTAAATATAATTTGTCACTTTTTTTACATGATTATTATTTAAAATCAAATCTAAATATTGTATGTAGAATAATGTTTTTTAATTACTATAAAAATCAATATGTATTTGAAAATTTATAACACAACATTCAACTGGCCAACTATTTCGAACAATGATCTTACAGTGTCATCTATATGGTAATGTTTGAACTATTTCCAAATCAAATTGTGCTGTCGATAAAAAAGAAAACTGTAATTTGAATATTAGTAGTGCTATCTATGAATTATTTTTTAACAAGTAATTGCATTTTTACACTCTTCCGAGTCCCAACGAAGTCTGAGAAGTCCACTTGGTATTAGGAACACATGAATAAAGTTGAAAATAATTTAATTTATTTATTGCTTATAAATTAGTGCTAACATTATATCTTCCACTCAGGTATCTTGCGAACGAATATTTCCAAAATTAAACTACGTTTTAAATAGATTGCGAAATTTTTTAAGTTTCGATAATTTCGTGGGGCTTTCATGCTCATTAGATAATGAAGATATCATTAACAAAATTTCCGAAAAAAGACATTTATTAAATAGTCTGTTAACTTAGATTTAAATAAAAAATTATATTTAATTTTATATGTGTCATATTTACGAATCATCTTTATTTTTCTCTAATGTCATTTACAATGTTTATTGAAATATAGAAATATAACGTATTTAAATAATATTAGCTGTGTTTTTTTTACATTCCACTCAGATCAGTAAATCTTTGTAAATAAACTGAGCTGAGCTGAGTTTTGCTGAGTGAGTTGTATTGATAAATAAAACAGTTTATTTGAAAGTGACGTTTAAAATTGTAAGTTCCACATATATGATATAACCTAAAATATTAGATGAATTTTGATTGTTTGCGTTGATAATTTATTGCAACTCGCCCCACAACTCGTAACACAATAAAATATTCCAATAGAAATGTCAACCAGTATCATACACGTTATCAAATCTTAAGCTAGGAAAATTTGAATTGCGCGCATGTGCGTTCACTTGAATCTCAGCTAAGCATTAGCAAAATATGCAACTCAGTATCGGGGTAAGGGGGAAAGCAATTTACTCACTTCGAACTCAGTTACGAAACGATAAATAAAACAGCTATTATTTCAAGGTTACTGATATTTGCTGCAATCTGAGCTGAGTTTTTCGGTAAAAAAACACAGCTAATGAGCCTATCCTGCAACTTTCCCTGGGCCTAATTTTTTTCCAGTCCAACCCTGTTCAGATCTAAACTTTCTCTTGGAGCCGAATGTGTTAAAAATTGAAAAATCGCAAAATGTATGAAATTATGCGACAGACTTTTCTTAAGGCCTACTCAATCTATTTACACGGTCAAATTGCAGTGAAAATGCATCGTCCAAAAAATTTGAACTCACAGTTTTATAAACAGAGATGGCCCCTTGGAAATATTTTGTTTAGTGAAGCAACGGACTAAAAGATAAGAAATATTCGGCCATATTAGATAACCGAATACCGGATTATCCATAAATAAAATCAAATTTTGTTGTGGAATATTTTTTTTTAAGATACAAGAAACAAATTCTTGCCAGGCAAGGAAATATGCTGACATTATTACATCGTAATTTACTTTAGTTAAATTTCTTCATTAAGAAAAATAAACGTGTATCGTGTATCTATTGGTTTTCAATTTATTTTTTATTTTAGCAATGCTCTAATATTTTTTTGTAAAGTATTTTTCAAAATATACAGCGTCCGCCCAAAAGATATTTTTAATATTTGACTTTGTCTAAAAACTAAAAATGCACTAGGCAGAAATACCTACTGATATCACTTTCCGGTATAGGCATTGAGTAAACAAGTAATATTTAAACAACATATATTTCTTAAACAAGTACCATACAGTGTGGAAATTAAGTAAGGAATAAATTTAGTAATTCCGTTGATATCAATTTTTTTGGAAAAAATCTCGAAGGGGTATAGCGATTTTAACTATAGTGAATGTTTTCAGCCTATTTTCAGTTTCTTATGTCATTTGTTTTTCAAGTTATGACGTCATCGACTTTTTTTAAAATAACAACCTATATTTTTTATTATTGATTTTGTTAGTACTTTTTATTCCGTTTCTAACCGCGTATAATTTTTTCATTATGTTACATTTGAAACAAAACAGATTTACAGTAAATAACAGAACATAGAAACAAGTTACTAGGTATCAAATATGTAACTAGATCATAAAAATTTTATAAATTTTTAATTAATGGAAGCGAAATTTTGTTTAAATCAATGCCTGCACAGTGATTGATGTTATCTTTTTCTTTATAAAGGCACTGATTTAAATAAAATTTGGTTTCAATTAATTAAAAATTTATAAAAAAATTTATGATCTAGTTATTTATTTGTTACCTAGTAACTTGTTTCTATGTTCTGTTTAGTTACTGTAAATGTTATTTGTATCAGTTTTCCTAATGAAGACGGACGTTAAGTACGTCGATTATTAATAAATATTAATACAGAATTTCAACCGAAAGCCGTTTTATTTCAATATAAAATATTCAAACAGAACAATTTTTCCAGTTTTAATTCTTTTTATTATATGTGATACTATAAAATCTAAATAAACTGTAAATTAAATTGTTAACAAGTAATTTTAAATAAAAGTTAAAAGTAGGTATGTTTGACAAAAATTCCCTTAAAACTGAAGTTAAAATACGAGCCGTAGATCTGTTGAATTAGAGAATAAAAATAAAAATCTTTTTTTTTACTATTTATTTGAATTGTTTACTATGTATTCATTACGAGTGCATTTTATTGATATTCTATATTTCAGGTGATTTAGTACTAGGTAGATTAAAAAGCAAGCAGTTATTATAATCATTCTTTGTACATAAAATGAAACTTGACGTAATGACGGAAGTGGTGCTTACGCGTGTGTGGAAAATAAATTATACAAACTTATACTATTATCTTTATTAGTTTTATTATATATTAACTTTCTATTAAGTCAACAATTTCTATGCGGACTTGTTTTGCCAGCTCCTCACTCATCTCATTTAGAGATTCCTCCACATATTGGACAAACATTTTATTTTTGCAGCAAATAAACTATCAGAAATGTTTTTTACAACATCCAAAATTTCACTGAATGGATCAGCTTGCTTTTTGTTACACCTACAAAAAAATATATAACAAACATTATAAAATATAAATTCCAAATTATTTGTTTTTCCAGATATATTATAATAAAATAAAATCAAATTTTATTTAGCTTTTGGCTAATAAATTACATTGTGATACATACATATTTATAAAATTAAAAATTTACAGGAAATTTACAAATTTATAATAATATTTACAATACTTATCAAGTTATTAACTTTATTAAAGTATTTTTTTTTATTTCAAACGTAAAAGTTTTACATTTTTTAAATATTTAATATATATATCGGTAATTTATTCTATTCAAGTAATCCATTGTGAAATATATTGTTAGTAATTCTACTTTTATTTTTTTTTTAATAAAATAAAAAAAATTATCTGCATTTCTAACATGATAATTATTCACAAAACTATTAAATTTCAGATTGTCAGTTAAATAGTACGGAAGCAAACCATGTTGTATTTTAAATATAAAAATCATTGCAAACATTACTAAGAAAGAATTAATATTAATTAACCATTTTAGTTTAATTAACATATTATTTTTTTGTTTTTAGTTAAGTTGTTCAATATTTTGACATCTCAGATGCCATCTTCACAAACAATTTCAATTGCGAATATCAGTTTTTCTTGTTGATACACCAATATAATTTATAATCAACTACAAACGTATGTAAATTGCACCTAATTATGGCAACTTAAATAAAACAAAGAAAATTGTGATTGACACTTGAGTTATTATTTTAATTTATTGTAAAATAGGTTTTTAGCATACGTAGATTCTGTTGATGTTGACGGTGTGACTGTAATAAGTTCTTCCATAATTATTTCTTGATCCATATCAAAATGGAAAACATCTATTTGTTCAGTTTGTGACGAGACAAGTGTTAGTTCCGGAGACGCATCGAAATCTCACGATTAGGAACTGCCTCAACTCGTACATGATGCGTGACGTTGTACTTCTTTTTGTTTATAAACTGATGTCATAGTTGAAGTTCTAAGATTAAAACAATGATAGTTTTACAAGATATTTTTTATAACTGAAGTGATTATTTTTTAAACTTATTACTTTTCGAAAATAATACAATTATTTTATTGCTTATTTAATAAATTCGAACAAAAACAATAATTTGACCAAAAAGAAAATACTTGAGCAGAATGCATCATACAGCGGCAGCGAATTTTGAAATTATTTTTTTTAATGATAGTTATAATTTATAAAAATAAACTGATGCCAAGTATTAATCAATGAGTAATTTTTCAAAAATAAAAAGATATTATGCTTAATTAAGTCAAAATGCATTTTTTCATAATTAAACTCACTTTCTTTTTATAAGACATTTTTCGTAAAACTGCTACGTTTTTAAATAAGTCCCGTTGAGGTTCAGATTGAGATGCCGAGGCGGACGAATTTCGTCTTTCGTATAGCGATCAGTTCTTCAATGTCTTCCATTAGGTATCTCTGACAATTTGTAACTGATAAATTTGATTAAATATGTAAATAACGCTTACAAAAAACAACAATAGAAAACTTACCAGACTTTTTGCATAGCGTCTGCCATCTACTGCCAACTGCTATCCTTCATTTTTGAATTTTTAAATCATGATATTTCAAACAGGGTTTCGAACCGTTTTATTTTTCGTTCCGGTTAAATTAAAAAATACATATATCGGTTTGGTTCCGGCAAAATTAACGGTTTCTTTCGGTTTTCGGTTCAGTTCCGAGTGATTAATTTTTAAATTTTTTCAATATTTTTATTTTTATGTAAAAACTTATTTGCTATCATAATTTAGAACATATAATTCTTACTTTTATAATTAGCATACTACATAAATTGTTACAATAATATAATATGAATAATAATAATTATTAATTAATTAAAGGTATAATAATTTAATTAGAAGTACAGTCGATTCCGCTTAATTGGGACACATCGGGACTAGAGCATTTTGGCCCAATTCAGCGGCTGCCCCAATTAAGCAAATTTATTAATTTTCTAATAAAATGCCTGTACACGTTCAATTTTAAGAATAATCCGTATCATTCCAGAAACAATATTTATCGGTTATATGGGTGGGCTTTATTTTGTGACACAACATTTACTCTGCACTGGGTCATACGTGAATGAATGTGTTGGGAATAAAGTTCACAGCGCGCGAAACTAATGTAATTAATTGATATTTGCTAGTTTTTTAAATATAATTTTTCATCTTGTGAATCAAAAAGATATGAAGCGCATCATATTAAATTCTTTGTACATACTTTTTTCTTATGAATATGTATTTGTAACATAATATGTACTGTAATCTTAAATTTACTGACCCAATTAAGCGGAAAGTTGTCCCAATTAAACATGTAAATTTACTGTTGGTTCCTTGGATTGGTTTCTGTTCTTTGAAATTTTTAAATAAGCGGCTGCCCCAATTAAGCGGTGGGCCAATTAAGCGGAATCGTCTGTATATAATATATGATAATAATATAATTTATTATTCAAAACTTATATAATTTGATATATGTTTTAATTATATAAAAACATAACATAGAAAGATAACATATGTTAACCTAACAAATTTTTGTATACAGGATTTTTATTTATTTATAATTAGAAAAAGTGAAAATGACCTCTAATTATTAAAATATATTCCCAATGTATTTTCATTTAAACTATTAAAGATTATTAAAAGTTATTACTAATAGCTTTGAAACTGATAATTATTTTTCATTTATTCAATATGCCATTCGATATAGTTGTTGAACTTAAAACAATATCTCTACTAAAATTCTATGTTGTATTTAATTTAAAATAAAAACTCATATCTATAAAAGATACAATAAATTTAATAAAATATGAATATAAAAATTCTCAAATTTTTAATTTTAATATCTATCGTACATAAATTAATGTATAAATTAAATAATTAAAATATTTGGTTAAATTTTATTGTAGTGTAGGTATACGCCATGTAGTAAACTGTTGTAGGTATATCAAGTTTGTTTTTTAATGTAAATAAAAATTTCAAAGCTAAAAAAAATATTTACACATAAAATAAATAGCATGTAATGTAAATTTTGTCGCATATTGTACTTTTCAAACTCCGTTTATAAAGACATAACTTATTAAAATTGTCCAGAATTAAGGCACTTAATCCTGCTAAAGGAATGATTTCTTTAATTTAGTTCTCTTTTAACAATCTTAGCTATACAGCTAACATAATGTTCTAAAATATAGACAATAATCGCAGATGTTTTACATATCACATCTGCTTGAATCATTTAACACAAAAAATACACAATAGACCGTGATTTACAAATTAAATTATGTTTACAAAATTATATACCTTTAAAGATTGGAATTAATATATCAAAATTCCACATTTCTAAAACGTTTTTACTTTCTTCGGTTGCCATTTTAATTGAACATTTAATAGATATTTTACTTACTCTCTGTTTACGTCGAATGATGTACAAGAACGCGTGACGCGTATTATAAAATATTAGGTATAATTTATATTACAGTACAAATTATATACGTATCATCCGAAGCACCAGTGTGTTTTAAAATGTATTCTCGATATATATATATATATATATATATATATATATATATATATATATATAGATAAATATGTAGATAAATATTAACAATAACCAATATTTCAAATATTTCAATATTTTAACTATAACGACAATTCAACGGACACGTGACAGTCCCGACATCTGACTCTATCGCACATCCACAACTTAATGATCTCATAGCCCTTGCCCTGGTATTTAGGCTTCATTGTTTAGTCTTAACTCGTTATCGCTTATAATAACATAACTTTGTTTATTTCCAAATCTTCGATAGAGTGATGCCGGTTCTGCCAGCAACACGCGCTGTCAGCACGTATGCTTACGCATCCATATTTGTTATGACAAATTCATAAACACAATATACGGAGTGATCCATACATATTAACATACAGGACGATCCACATATATAGGGTAATCCCCGACATATATATATATAGCATGTACATATGTACAGCATTTAAAATTATTCATATTTTTTGTCAATATCTATTTTGCTATTTTCCAGATACACATAGCTTGATTTAACATATAAGGTTTAATATAAATATATAATTGCACCTAATATCTAATATTTTTATATTGACAAAACTGATGTTATTGCATAATAAAATATTGCTATTATAAAAATCTTAGCAATACGTGCATAGCAATCTATTTTTCTCTGTGTACGAATTAATAGTATATTATCTGTTGGAAATGTTTTAAAAAGTATTTATCTAAATACTTGGCATCTGCTTGTAGCAATGCTTGTAAACAGATATCAATAGAAAAACAAACATAGGCATATTCATATAATTTTATGATACCACATATTTTATGAATACGAAAAAGATATATTCTTTAAATCGACAAACAAAGTACACACTAAATTAGTTACGTTTCTGTTGCCTTTCGAAGTATTTTATTGATAGAGGAACATAATGTTATAGTTATGTATGGCACTTAACAACTTAAGTTTCAGATATGGAAATGTCCATATGTTTGGGCGTTCTAGAAGAGTATAATACAGTGGAACCTCGGTATACGACCTTAATAAGTTCCTGATGTTTGTACTTATACCGAATAGGACGTATACCAAACCAACATTTCTCATAAGAAATAATGTAAAAATGATTAATCCGTTTTCATGTAAAAAAAAAACTCCTGTTGATATGGTATATTAATGAGGTTGTAAAATAATTATTTAGTTTTCTGTTGGTTTTCGTTTGCCTTTTTGCAATTCATGATTAATAAAAATAATAAAATTTTACTTAAAAATGAAAATCAGAAGAAACTTAACAAAGTTATAGACTGTGGCTCCACGCAGTTCTGGTACACTAAAAGGGCAGTACACCAACCAAGGACTCTCCCCATCAGAAATTACACAGTTTTAAACCAAATGAAATCAATATAAATTCGTAAATAGTGTACATATCATAGTATTACTTGTTCATATATAGCGCTTATAATTGAATTAAGTCGTATACCGTACAAAAGTCGTATACCGAGCAAATTTTTTTTCACCCAAACAGAACGTATTCCGAATTGGACGTATTCTAAAGCAGACGTATACCGAGGTACATCACTGTAGTACAAATTCAAAATATTGGAAAGGAAGAAAAAAGGATGGTTAATATATGCAGCATCGTCGGTTATTGCATTACGTAAAGCTGATGAAGAACAATAATTTGGAATTGCAATTTGGGAATTAGCAACGAAGTACTAGGTCAAGAAAATATTATCAATATATTAATGAATAAAACTATACACAAAATCCGTAATTCAAATATTTATTTATTATTAGATAATCACATATTGAATCAATTACCGCTGCATGAACATAGAGTTCAATCATTATTTTAAAATACAAGTACATAATCTAAGTTAATCCATAAGTTTCACAATAGATCGAAATCGACATCATTATAATTATATAAAAATGGTACATTTTAAAAATCAATACTTTAATAACTGTATTTATATTAGAACTGAGTATTAGTAGAATAATGTTTATATTATTATTTTTGTAATATTAAGCATTATTATAAAGTTTATAAATATCAAACAACTTATTTGATTAATATTATTTAAATATTTTATATATAATATTTTTAACTTATGATATATATGTAAAAATATTTTGTTATTTGTTTTTCTGTATTATGTATAAAAATGTATACTTTTCATATACTTTTACAATCTACATTACGTAAACAATAAATATTTCACTAAATATAAAGGACAATTTTTGTTTATCTTCAGTACAGTTTTAGTTTGTGACAGTTTAAGTTGTTTTGTTTAAATTTAAATCTGACGAAGAATTTATGATTATACAAGATGATACCTGTACAATCATTTGAAAAATACGAATGCTAAACAGAACATTTACAATATTGTATAGGACATAAATATAATTTTACAGGTTTATAAGATAAATTCGCCATCTACTTTGTTTTCGTTAATTTTTCTTCTAATGTGTCTAAAATGAATGTTATTTTAATATATTAAATACGCGTTTTAAAAATAATATTAATTTTATTTTCCAAACTGCTTATTTACATAGAATTTGACGTTTCTTTCATAAAAATACATATAGATCGCTATCTCATCTTACTGCGAAATCTAATTGGTCGTTCTAAAAACATAAGTGAATTTTAGTTAAAACTTTGGCTGCGATGAAACAAAATTTGCTAATGAAACTAATTCCATGCTTTTGCAATATATTCCTATAAGATCACATGCTGTTTGGTTCAGAACTACTAGCTCCGCGCTAAAACATTACACTGATTTCGCTATCAAAAAAGCAGTCTAAATGAGGCTTAACAAAATTTAAAAATTAATCATTAATAAACAAAAGAACACTATGAATACGAATATGGTTTTAATTTCTACTCTGAGGAAAAGTTTTTAATTTGGCATTCATCAGGTTTCTTCTTTGCATGAGACCGGACATGTTGCTTTAAATGACCACTCCACATAAAAGTTCTCTCACATATCTCGCATTTATAAGGTTTCTCATTTGTATGTGTACGAATATGAACTTTTAAAGATCCACTTTGCGTAAAATCTTTTTTACATATTTTGCATTTATAGGGTCTCTCATTTGTATGTATACGAGTATGTTCTTTTAAATGTCCACTTTCAGTAAATGTTTTCTCACATATTTCGCATTTATAAGGTCTCTCATTTGTATGAGAACGGATATGTCGTCTTAAAGCTCCACTTAGAGTAAATGTTTTCTCACATATTTCGCATTTATAAGGTCTCTCATTTGTATGAGAACGGTTATGAACTTTCAAATTTCCACTTTGCGTAAAATCTTTTTTACATATTTTGCATTTATAGGGTCTCTCATTTGTATGTATACGAGTATGTTCTTTTAAATCTGCACTTCGAGTAAATGTTTTCTCACATATTTCGCATTTATAAGGTCTCTCATTTGTATGGATACGAATATGCCTTTTTAAACTTATATTCTGAGTAAAAGTTTTCTCACATAATGTACATTTATGAGATTTTCTTTTCTTTACAGATTCATCATTTTCTTCCGAGCTGAAAATATTATTTTTCTTCGAATCTCTACTAGCTTGCCCATGTTTTATATCGATTTCATTCTCAAAATCCGAATATTCTTCCTTAATTATTATTTCTGAATGTAAATCTACAGATTCTGATTTCAAACTTTCTTCAAATTTAATATTTGTATCAGTTTCCAATTCTACTTCTTCCATGTAATCTTCAGTAATAGCTTCTTCTTTCATACAAACTGCATCAACATTTGTATTATTTTGTGATTCTAAACTTTCTTCAACTTTAATGTTTATGTCAGTTTCCAAATCTAGTTTAATGTATTCCTCATCAATATTCTCTTCTTTAATTTCGCTTTCATTTTTAATTTCGTTTTTCATAACTTCACTATTTTGCGATTGTTTTTTTGCAAATCGCTTGAAAATTTCTTGCGATTTAAAACATTTTTCTACAAATTTATACGTTTCATTTAATCGAACAGAGCAAATTGACCAAATCCAATCCGATAATCTTTCAGTACATTCCAGCTAAAAATATAAATTAAAATTACATATTACATATAACAAAAATCTCCAAATTAAAGGGATCTTAATAAAGAAATATATTTCTACTAATAACACCTAGTCCCTATGATATTTTACTAATATTTGATTTATTTGTGAGATCTAAATCCCAATACAAGCTGTGTGAATACGTGCGTTACTTGGTTATGAAGTAACAAATTATTATAAATACAAGACGAAATTTTTACCAGCCTGAAAACAGACAACAATATTTTTTCTGATAATAGCTATTCCCAACTACTCTTGCAGAAACAAATTTTAGTTTAGCAAAAACATATTATAATAATGAATAAACTTATTATAAGTAAACCTAATAAAATAATAATTGTTTTATGTAATTTTTATTGTATTCAAATTAAAACTTATTTTACATAAGTTTTAATTAAACAAAACCAACAAACGTATTAAAATTTGAAATACTCTAAATTAGGTCAAGTAAGTTAAATTTTCTGTTCTCAAAAATTATGAAAGATACAATAAATAAATGATTACTTATCAATTTCTAAGCATATAATTTCGTTTCGTGGACCTGGTTAAAGCTAGTATTTTACTTACAATTTCCGATGCAATTGTTTCCAATTTGTATGATAACAATACATTATCCGTATCCATTGTAGTTAAAGTAAATGTTATATTATCACCACCAGCACACAGTCGACAACGTTCTTCATTTAAATGTTGTTTTAATATTATTTGAGAATCGAAACATTGTTTTATAAATTTATAAGCATCATTCAATCGAACAGCGCAAATTGTACAAATACCATTCGGTAATTTGATCTTGCAATCCACCTAAAATAAGAAAAGTAAAAGATTCAGATACAATAATGTATATTACAATCAAAACAATTTATTTCATTCTTACAATTTCTGGCATAATTGCTTCCAATTTATCTACGAAACGTTTGCCATCTGAATCCAGATCAAGTATAGTGAACAATACATTTTTGTCACTTGTACATAATTGACAGTGGTGCATAAACTTATTCATGATTAAAATTAAATTTTCTACCAAAAAAAGCTTCTTATAAAAAGTAAAATATAAAAATATTGTAATTGATAGTATTAGAGGTTAACTTATAAAAATCTGACACGAATCCAGTTGGCCAGATGAATTTTGTGTAAAATTACTAGTATAAGAAAAAGAATAAATAGCTGGGTATTTAATTTTACAATTTTTTCCTTAACTGCTACTTAATCTAGGTTCTAGCTATTTGTTTAAATAAAATTTAAATAAAAAGAAAACAAAATAAAAAGATAAGCATATATGTAATACTAATATGTAATATGTAATACTATAGTATTACATATATGAAGATAAGTAATCATTCTGCAGTTAAGGTCAATAAAGTTGAATGAACTTTACCTACAGGACCGTCAATGTAAACAATTACTTTAAATATAATTTGTCAATTTTTTTACAAGATTATTATTTAAATTCAAATCTAAATGTTGTATGTAGAATAATGTTTTTTAATTACTATAAAAATCAATATGTATTTGAAAATTTATAACTCAACATTCAACTGGCCAACTATTTCGAACGATTAGATTAGATTAGATTAGAGTTCGGTTGATAGCCTGAAATCACGAAGTATAATATAGAAGGAGTGCGAACTCGTTCAGAAACATGGCTACTAAAATGTGCTTTAAAAAGAGACAGACAATGTTAGAGAGAGATAGCATATAGTGTCTTGTATTTCTTCTAGGTAGGTGATCATCCTTATAGTATATTAATTTTTTATTTATAACATTCATGGAGGTAAATAAATATTTTAAAATAATATTATTATATATTTATTAAAACTGCTAATATACATAAATTAATTCATTTACAACAGTATGTAGGTACATTACAAAAAACCAAAAAACTAAAAATGAGGAAAGTGGAGAGTTGAGAGTCAAAAGTGGAAAATTAAATTTCTCAAAATTGTTCGACAAAACTTACATTGTTTAGTTTTATTTTCCACAAACACTGTACATTTTTTATGTCTCCAAATATTGAAATTAATGTCAATATATCCATTTCTATTTTTGTCGACAGAATAAATGTCAGTTTTAGGTTCACCAACACACAAGCTCAAATTATTGAATATTTTTATCACTTCTTGCAAATCTTCGATGGAAGCAATACTTATTTTTAGTTTACTTGATGTTTCTATTATCTTCTCATTGACTATATATTTTATGTTACAGTTTTTGTCCAATACAATTTGTTTTTCAACAGCTGGACGTCCGTTTTGCAACATTATAAATTTTGTTATAATTAAGTGCTTATTATTTTTATCAGTAATTTTATTAACTGACCAAAATTCCGGAACATGAATTTCTGATATCCAAATTAAATCAAATAGTAATAATTGGGTTGTATCATTGTTTGATACATTTTCCTGTTCGGAGGATTCCAGTTCAGATTGTTCAAAACCATGCATGTTCGTGGCGTTTTGCACATTTTGAGTCGTTATTTCTACAATCACAAAACAAAATTTTTATTTTATTACACAAAATATAAAAATAAACTTTATTATCTTAATTTACTATATTAATCAATGAACTACAAAAATATATAATTTGTCTTTTTTTCTTTTCGAACGTTTTTAAATTCTTCATGCGATAAATCAAATAAAATAAAATAATTTCTAAGAATTTCAAGTAATTTTTCAGTTTTTGACATTTTTGTACGCCGGTTTTATTAAAAACAGTATCAACAATTAAGCGAAATACGCGCACCGGCAGCGATAAAAACGCTGCATGCAGCGAAATTTATTCGCTACGAATTAATTCGCTGCAAAATCGCTAGTACGGGGCGAATTCGCATCGCGCCTGTGTGAATCATTCCATTCGACGCCACGTTCACAAGCTACTGCAAATATTTCGCTGCGAACTATCCGCAGCGGCAACGAATTTTTCGCGTTGGTGTGTGGGATCCTTAATAATTCCAAAATAGAAGAGGCTTAGAAAATTGACCCTATTCGTTCATTACCTATGAAATATGAAAGTGCAAAGTAATGAAAAAACATTGTGTTCATTTGTACTCTAATAGCACTATCAATTTGTCTGTTGCTACGGAAACTAGTCAAAATGTAGTAAATAAAATTTACTAATCTATCAACATGCGACAAATTATTTTGATATTATCAGTTCTTAACGTAGTTGTTTACTCTTAAAAACAAAACAGAAAACACTAATTTCCGACCGACTTATATGGGGAACTGAAAAATTGTGTCAATTAATGAAACAAATTAAGCAATTTTTTTCTAACATTTTATACAATAATAAATCAGATTTTGTTTGAAAGTTAACTAGAACTAATATTATTTCATTGCAAATATATTTTTATTTAACTTTAATGAATAATAATTTATTTAACTTATACCTACGATTCAAAATTCGATAGTCATATACTAAGTGTTTTAAATGTAATTTTTGTTCATGAAACTACTATATTTAATTATAAGAATAAGTATTGTCAAGAGCAAATCTTAATTATTATGAACAAAATAATTAGTGATTTATTTGCTATAAAAAAAATATTTTACTATGTTCCTAATCCGAACAGAAAATTTGTAATTGTTTTATGTAATATTTAATGTAAATGTAGATATATTCAAATTACAACATATAATACTTAAAATACTTTAAACTAGGTTAGGTTAATATGGTCTGTTCTCAGAACTTACAGAAGAGACAATAAATAAATGATTACTTAGCAATTTATAAGCATCATATTTTTCAAAAATATGGTTAAAGCTAGTATTTTACTTACAATTTCCGATGCAATGGTTTCCAATTTGTATGATAACAATACATTATCCGAATCCATTGTAGTTTAAAGTAAATGTTATATTATCACGAGCAGCACATAATCGACAAAGTTTTTCATTTAAATGTTGTTTTAATATTATTTGAGAATCGATACATTGTTTTATAAATTTATAAGCATCATTCAACTGAACAGCGCAAATTGTACAAATACCATTCAGTAATTTGATTCTGCAATCTACCTAAAAAAAAGAAAAATATTTAAAAATAATAGTAATGTATATTACAATCAAAACAAATTATTTCATTCTTACAATTTCTGGCATAATTGCTTCCAATTTATCTACGAAACGTTTGCCATCTGAATCCAGATCAAGTATAGTGAACGATACATTTTTATCACTTGTACATAATTGACAATGTTGCATGAATCTGTTCATGATTAAAATTAAATTTTCTACTTAAAAAGCTTCTTACAATAAGTAAAACATAAAAATATTGTATTTGACAGTTTAGAGGTTAACTTACAAAAATCTGACACAAATCTAGTTGGCCAGATAAATTTTGTGTAATGTTTCTAGTATAAAAAGAAGAAAAAATAGCAGCATATTTTTATTGAATGCACCCACAGAAATAATTCGAAATTTATATAAACGATCTATTTTTCTATCACTATGTGGAATGAATAGTTCAGGAACAATGACATTTTTATTTTTTATTTTGTTATGTACTAAATTCTATAAAATCATTGAATGACTGGCTTTTTAGCTGGTGTGTGGTGTGGTAGCAATTACTTCTTTCTCACTTCATTGACCTTAGCTGTAGAATTAATACTAAACTTGACTTTTCTATTTATTTTATCTTGTCTGAATTTCATTTGGTAAAACAGCTACAAGCTAGATCAACTAGCAATTGATCAAACATTTTTAAAATTAAATATTGTGCGTTCAGCGAGAAATACGTTGCTATTTATTCTTCTTCTTATACTAGTAATATTATTGAACATTCATCTGGCCAACTGGATTTGTGTCAGATTTTCCTAAGTTAACCATTCATACTGTCAAATACAATTATTTTTATATTTTACTTATTGTAGGAAGCTTTCTTTGATAAAAAATTTAATTTGAATCATGAATAGTTTTATGCAATATTGTCGATTATGTACAAGTGATAAAAATGTATTGTTCACTATACTTAATCTGGATTCAGATGGCAAACGTTTTGTGGATAAATTGGGAGCAATTATGCCAGAAATTGTAAGAATGAAATTATTTGTTTTGATTGTAATATACATTATTGTTTCTGAATCTTTTACTTTTCTTATTTTAGGTTGATTGCAAGATCAGATTGCCGAATGGTATTTGTACAATCTGCGCTGTTCGTTTGAATGATGCTTATGTATTTATAAAACAATGTTTTGATTCTCAAATAATATTAAAACAACATTTAAATGAAACACTTTGTCGATTATGTGCTGGTCGTGATAATATAACATTTACTTTAACTACAATGGATTCGGATAATGTATTGTTATCATACAAATTGGAAGTTATTGCGTCGGAAATTGTAAGTAAAATACTAGCTTTAACCAGGTCCACGATAAAAATTATATGCGTATGTAAAAAATTAGAACTGAAAAATGAATTTGTAAGAGTTGCTGCTTTATTTAAAATTCACTTATGTTTTAAGATCGGCCAATCACATTTTACTAAAATGAGATAGCGATGTGTATATGTTTTTATGAATGAAATGTCCAAATTTATAATATGTAAATGAGCAGTTTTTAAAATAAAATTAATATTATTTTGAAAAGGCGTATTTAATATAATAAAATAACTTTTATTATAGAAACAGAAGATTAGCGGAAATAAGAAGATGGCGAATTCATCTTATAAACTTGCAAAATTATATTTATGTCCTATACTATTCTAAATGTCTTGTTTCGCATTCGTATTTTACAAATGATTGTACAGGTCTTTTGTATAATCATAAATTCTTCTTCAGGCATATTTTACACAACAAAACAACTTAAACTGTAAAAAAAAACTGTACTGAAAATAACCAAAAACTGTTTGGCATGTATACAACGTAAACAGTAAAGTCACAAATGATTTTTAACAGCATTTAAATTGTTATCATTACACAGGCGTAACTGAAAATTAAGCAAACATTCAATGTGAATGGTCAAGTTTTTGCGCTGTGCTAAATCGTGAAACTAAAACTAAATCGTGAAACTAAAACTAAATCGTAAAACTGTTTTGGTAGTCTGAATGAGGTTGTTTTACTCTAAATATAATTTGTTGGTATCTTTTCTTACATGATAATTATTTTAAACAAAATTTAAATGTTAAGTCTTATTCACACTGACGTTTTAGTTTTACGCAAATGCACAAGAATTTGACCAATCCAAACACTTGACACATTTTTAATTTTTACATCAAGGGTTTGGATTGGCCAAATACTTGTGCTTCTGCGTAAAACTAAAACGATAGTCAGAATTTGGCTTTATGTACAATAACGTTTTGTAATTTTTACAAAAATCAACATGTATTTAGAAATTTATAACACAACATGAAATGACAATAAACTTTGTTTATGCATTCCTAATACAAATTAAATTTTTCAGTCTTCATTATGACAAGAAGATAACAATTTGTTGATATATTCTAATGTAAAGATGACAGCATTTGTCCCAATCAATTTTTAAATATTTTTTAATTTATCTTAATTTTATTATTATTAAATATGTAAAATATTTTAAATGTTATTTATAATAAAATTGTAATTAATAAATAAATCAATATTATTATCTAATATATATTCATAAGTTGTTTTAACTTTATTTAACAATAGGAATAAAATATTTTTTCTTCAAGCGTATCATAATATTAATATCACGTTACCATATTACCTATATAGAAAGAGGTCATTATGTTACTAGTACAGTAATAACATTATTATGCAGCAGTTGATTATTATATACATCACTGGTGGCAGCACCAAACATTTAATAATAATAGGAATATTTTTTCACGTTGACCACATTGCATAATAATTAAATTACTTAATTATTTCAAGTATAAATATTTGTTTAAAACTGGATAAAATATAGCTAAAATAAAATATGAATATATTTGCAAAGATACTCAACTCTGTGTAAAAATAAAATGATGTATTTATTATTGAAATTAGGAGAAGCTAATCTGAAAATTTGATTAAACTAAAGTATTCAATATTAAATAAATTTATATTTTAAAATTTGGCATCACTGTGCTAAATAAAATTACATATTTGTTATGAATGTTCCAGAAGAATTTATCTTGAAAATTTGATTAAAATCGAATAAATAGTATAGCCAAAATAAAATATTAAAAATTTAAATAAATAAATTTGGCAATACAGCATAGAAATATGTTTTTAAAATTCTTATAAAAACTAGGCGAATATTTTTTGAAAATTGGATTTAATTCTGATAAATAGTATAGCTTAAATAAAAATTTTAAAATATTTTAGAATTTGTTTCTGTGAAAGATGTCAACACTGTATTTTGTATTATATATAAATTATATAATGTTTGTGGGTACAAGGAAAATTAATACTGTCTAAAACAGATTTAATCTATGATAATTGCTAGAAGGATAATCAAATTAAATAATATTCTAAACAATTTTATTTAAATCTGTGGAGTGATACATTCACGTATTAAATTTTGATATCTTTAAAACAGTATTACGTACTACGTAATTAAATTTAAATTTAGAAATTATAGAAAATAAGTAGATATGTTGACTATTCCACAATGACTGTAAGACGCTCTATAAGAAGTATAAAGGTCTGTGTACTGAGATCTAATTATGTTGGCCACAGAAAAAAATTGAGGCAATGTTTTTATCACTTGTTGTACAAGTAATTTTTTATTACTGAAGTGATTACTTTTTCAACTTACTACTTTTTGTAAATGATATAATTATTTTATATCTTGATTAATAAATTCGAACAAAAACAATAATTTGATTAAAAAGAAAAGACTTCAGCGGAATGCATTATGCGACTTTTGAAATCTTGTTTTTTTTTTTTAAATTGCTAGTTAAAATTTATAAATATAAACTGACGCCAAGTAATAATCAATGAGTAATTTTTTAAAAATAAAAAGATATACTCAACTAAGTCAAAATGAATTTTTTTATAATAAAACTTACTTCCTTTTCTAAGACATTTTTCATAAAACTGCTTTGTTTTAAAAAAAAAGTCCAATTGAGGTTCGGGTTGAGACGTCTGGACGAATTTTGCTTGCGTTTTTTTCTCGTATAGCGATCACTTCTTGAATATCTTCCGTTATCTCTGACAATCTGTAACTGATAAACTTGATTAAATATGTAAGTAATTATTATAAAAGACAATACAATCCTGCCAACTGCTATCCTTAATTTCAATATTTTCAAAATTATGATGTTTCGAACAGGACTTTAAACCGTTATATTTTTTTGTTCCGGTTAAATTAAAAAAATATATATTATCGGTTCGGTTCCAGTTTTCGTTCTGGTAAAATTAACGGTTTTTTTTCGATTTTTGGTTCAGTTTCAAGTGATTAATTTTTAAATTTTTTTAATGTTTTTATTTTTATGTGAAAACTTATTTTCTATCATAATTTAGAACATATAATTTCTACTTTTATAATTAGCATCCTACATATATTGATACAATAATATAATATGAATAATAATAATTATTAATTAATTAAAGGTATAATAATTTAATTAGAAGTATATAATATATGATAATAATATAATTTATTATTTGCAACTTATATAACAAATTCTTGTATACATGATTTTAATTTATTTATAATTAGAAAAAGTGAAAAATGATTTCTAATTATTAAAATATATTCCCAATGTATTTCCACTTAAACTATTAAAGATTATTAAAAGTTATTACTAAAGGCTTTCAAACTGATAATTATTTTTCATTTATTCAATATGCCATTTGATATAGTTGTTGAACTTAGAACAATAAACATCTCTACTGAAAATCTATGTTGTATTTAATTTAAAATAAAAACTCATATCTCTAAAATATACAATAAATTTAATAAAATATGAATATAAAAATTCTCTAATTCTTAATTTTAATATCTATTGTACATAAATTAATGTATAAATTAGATAATTAAAATATTTGGTTGTGTAGGTATACGCCATGTATATCAAGTTTGTTTTTTTAATGTAAATAAAAATTTCAAAACTAATAAAACAATTTACACATAAAATAAAAAGCATGTAATGTAAATTTTGTCGCAACATGTACTTTTCAAACTCCGTTTATAAAGACATAGCTTATTAAAATTGTCCAGAATTAGAACTCTTAATCCTACTAAA
This sequence comes from Clivina fossor, assembly GCA_963966155.1. Classification (NCBI taxonomy): domain Eukaryota; kingdom Metazoa; phylum Arthropoda; class Insecta; order Coleoptera; family Carabidae; genus Clivina; species Clivina fossor. The sequence continues at coordinate 1,321,612 of OZ014557.1, forward strand.
GGAATGATTTCTTTGATTTAGTTCTCTTCTAGCTATACAGCTAACATAATGTTCTAAAATATAGACAATCGGCCTAATTCTCTAATGAAGTTGCTAAGTTTTAGCAACGTTGCTAACAACTATAACCAATAGAAACAAATATAACAGTTCTCATTTTAATTTTTTATTTAGTGTCAGCTAATATGATTGGCTAATGTTGTTAGCAACGTTGCTAAAATTTAGCAACTTTGTTAGAGAATCAGGCCGAATAATTGCATATGTTTGACACATCACATCTGCTTGAATCATTTAGCACAAAAAAAATTACACAACAGATCGTGATTTACAAATTAAATTATGTTTACAAAATTAAATACCTTTAAAAATTGGAATTAATATATCAAAATTCCACAGTTTTAAAACGTTTTTACTTCCTTCGGTTGCCATTTTAATTGAATATTTAATAAATATTTTACTTACTCTCTGTTTACGTCGAATGGTATACAAGAACGCGTGACGCGTATTAAAAAATATTAGGTATAAATTATATTACAGTATTGTATTCTCGATATTTATCATGAATATATATGTATATATATATATATATTGCATTTAAAATTATTAATATTTTTTATCAATATCTATTTTGCTATTTTCCAGATACACACAGCTTGATTTCACATATAAGGTTTAATATAAAATATATAATTGCACCTAATATCTAATATTTTTATATTGACAAAACTGATACATACTATTGCATAATAAAATGTTGCTATTATAAAAATCTTAGCAATACGTGCATAGCAAAAGCAATCTATTTTTCTCTGTGTATGAATTAATAGTATATTATCCTTTGGAAATGATTTAAAAAGTATTTATCTAAATACTTGGCAGCTGCTTGTAGCAATGCTTGTAAACAGATATCAATAGAAAAACAAACAAAGACATATTTATATATTTTTATGGTACCACGTATTTCATGAATAGAAAAAGATATATTATTTAAATCAACACGACAAACAAAGTACATAACAAACTAGTTACATTTCTATTGCCTTTCGAAGTATTTTATTGAACCACTAGAGGAACATAATGTTATAGTTATGTTTCTTAACAACATATGTAACTTAACAACATATGTTTCAGATATGGAAATATCCATATGTTTGGGCGTTCTAGAAGAGTATAATACAGTGGAACCTCGGTATACGGCTTTAATTCGTTCCTGATGTTTGGACTTATACCGAATAGGACGTATACCAAACCAACATTTCCCATAAGAAATAATGTAAAAATGATTAATCCGTTTTCATGTAAAAAAAAACTCCAGTTGATATGGTATATTAATGCTGTTGTAAAATAATTATTTAGTTTTCTGTTGGTTTTCGTTTGCCTTTTTGCAATTCATGATTAATAAAAATAATAAAATTTTACTTAAAAATGAAAATCAGAAGAAACTTAACAAAGTTATAGACTGGCTCTCCCCATCAGAAATTACGTAGTTTCAAACCAAATGAAGTCAATATAAATTCGTGAATAGTGTAGATATCATAGTATTACTTGTTCATCGATGGCGCGTATAATTGAATTAAGTCGTATACCGTACAAAAGTCGTATACCGAGCAAATTTTTTTTCACCCAAACAGAACGTATTCCGAATTGGACGTATTCTAAAGCAGACGTATACCGAGGTACATCACTGTAGTACAAATTCAAAATTATTGGAAAGAAAGAAAAAGGATGGTTAATATATGCAGCATCGTCGGTTATTGCATTACGTAAAGCTGATGAAGAACAATAATTTGGAATTGAAATTTGGGAATTAGCAACGAAGTACTAGGTCAAGAAAATATTATCAATATATTAATGAATAAAACTATACACAAAATCCGTAATTCAAATATTTATTTATTATTAGATAATCACATATTGAATCAATTACCGCTGCATGAACATAGAGTTCAATCATTATTTTAAAATACAAGTACATAATCTAAGTTAATCCATAACTTTCACAATAGAACGAAATCGTCATCATTATATATAAAAAATGGTACATTTTAAAAATCAATACTTTAATAACTGTATTTATATTAGAACTGAGTATTAGTAGAATAATGTTTATATTATTTTTTTTGTAATATTAAGCATTATTATAAAGTTTATAAATATCAAACAACTTATTTGATTGATATTATTTAAATATTTTATATATAATATTTTTAAGTTATGATATATATGTAAAAATATTTTGTTATTTGTTTTTCTGTATTATGTATAAAAATGTATACTTTTCATATACTTTTACAATCTACATTACGTAAACAATAAATATTTCACAAAATATAAAGGACAATTTTTGTTTATCTTCAGTACAGTTTTTGTTTCTGACAGTTTAAGTTGTTTTGTTTAAATATATCTGACGAAGAATTTATTATTATACAAGATGATACCTGTACAATCATTTGAAAAATACGAATGCTAAAAAGAACATTTAGAATAGTATAGGACATAAATATAATTTTACGGGTTTATAAGATAAATTCGCCATCTACTTTGTTTTCGTTAATTTTTCTTCTAATGTGTCTAAATTGAATGTTATTTTAATATATTAAATACGCGTTTTAAAAATAATATTAATTTTATTTTCCAAACTGCTTATTTACATACAATTTGACGTTTCTTTCATAAAAATACATATAGATCGCTATCTCATGTTACTGCGAAATCTAATTAGCCGTTCTAAAAACATAAGTGAATTTTAGTTAAAACTTTGGCTGCGATGAAACAAAATTTGCTAATGAAACTAAATCCGTGCATTTGCAATATATTCCTATAAGATCACATGTTGTTTGGTTCAGAACTGCTAGCTATGTGCTAAAACATTACACTGATTTCGCTAGAAAAAAATGAGGCTTAACAAAATTTAAAAATTAATCATTAATAAACAAAAGAACACTATGAATACGAATATGGTTTTAATTTCTACTCTGAAGAAAAGTTTTTAATTTGGCATTCATCAGGTTTCTTCTTTGCATGAGACCGAACATGTTGCTTTAAATGACCACTCGACATAAAAGTTCTCTCACATATCTCGCATTTATAAGGTTTCTCATTTGTATGTGTACGAATGTGTACTTTCAATTCTCCACTTCGAATAAATGCTTTCTGACATATTTCGCATTTATAAGGTCTCTCATTTGTATGTATACGATTATGTTCTTTTAAATGTCCACTTAGAATAAATGCTTTGTCACATATTTCGCATTTATAAGGTCTCTCATTTGTATGAGAACGAATATGTCGTTTTAAATGGTTATTTCGAGTAAAAGTTTTGTCACATATTTCGCATTTAAAAGGTCTCTCATTTGTATGTATACGAATATGATTTTTTAGAACTCCACTTTGAGTAAATGCTTTGTCACATAATTCGCATTTATAAGGTCTCTCATTTGTATGTATACGAATATGAACTTTTAAAGATCCATTTTTAGTAAATGCTTTTTTACATATTTTGCACTTATAAGGTTTCGCCGTTGTATGAGAACGGATATGTTTTTTTAAGCTTCCATTTTCAGTGAACGTTCTGTCACATATTTCGCATTTATAAGATCTCTCATTTGTATGTATACGAATATGAACTTTTAAAGATCCACTTTTCGTAAAATCTTTTTTACATATTTTGCATTTATAGGGTCTCTCATTTGTATGTATACGAGTATGTTCTTTTAAATGTCCACTTTCAGTAAATGTTTTCTCACATATTTCGCATTTATAAGGTCTCTCATTTGTATGAGAACGGATATGTCGTCTTAAAGCTCCACTTAGAGTAAATGTTTTCTCACATATTTCGCATTTATAAGGTCTCTCATTTGTATGAGAACGGTTATGATCTTTCAAATGTCCACTTAGAGTAAATGTTTTCTCACATATTTCGCATTTATAAGGTCTCTCATTTGTATGTACACGAGTATGTTCTTTTAAATGTCCACTTCGAGTAAATGTTTTCTCACATATTTCGCATTTAAAAGGTCTCTCATTTGTATGTATACGAATATGAACTTTTAAAGATCCATTTTTAGTAAATGCTTTTTTACATATTTTGCACTTATAAGGTTCCTTCTTTGTATGAGAACGGATATGTTTCCTTAATTTTCCCCTATCAGTAAAAGTTTTCTCACATAATGTACATTTATGAGATTTTCTTTTCTTTACAGATTCATCATTTTCTTCCGAGCTGAAAATATTATTTTTCTTCGAATCTCTACTAGCTTGCCCATGTTTTATATCGATTTCATTCTCAAAATCCGAATATTCTTCCTTAATTATTATTTCTGAATGTAAAGCTACAGATTCTGATTTCAAACTTTCTTCAAATTTAATATTTGTATCAGTTTCCAATTCTACTTCTTCCATGTAATCTTCAGTAATAGCTTCTTCTTTCATGCAAACTGCATCAACATTTGTATTATTTTCTGATTCTAAACTTTCTTCAACTTTAATGTTTATGTCAGTTTCCAAATCTAGTTTAATGTATTCCTCATTAATATTCTCTTCTTTAATTTCGCTTTCATTTTTCATTACTTCACTATTTTGCGATTGTTGTTTTGCATATCGCTTGAAAATTTCTTGCGATTTAAAACATTTTTCTACAAATTTATACGTTTCATTTAATCGAACAGAGCAAATTGAGCAAATACAATTCGATAACTTCTCAGTACATTCCAGCTAAAAATATAAATTAAAATTACATATTACATATAACAAAAATCTCCAAATTAAAGGGATCTTAATAAAGAAATATATTTCTACTAATAACACCTAGTCCCTATGATATTTTACTAATATTTGAAATATTTGTGAGATCTAAATTCCAATACAAGCTGTGTGAATACGTACGTTACTTGATTATGAAGTAACAAATGATTATAAATACAAGACGAAATTTTTACGAGCCTGAAAACAGACAACAATATTTTTTCTCATAATAGCTATTCCCAACTACTCTTGCAGAAACAAATTTTAGTTTAACAAAAACATATTATAATAATTAATAAACTTATTATAAGTAAACCTAATAAAATAATAATTGTTTTATGTAATTTTTATTGTAAATGTGCATGTATTCAAATTAAAACTTATTTTACATAAGTTTTAATTAAACATGATAGAGGGATATTGGTACACGCCACAAAAATAACGACACACTTTTATTTTAAACCTTCGAAAGCAAAAATATATTGTAATAAAAATAGAAAGAAATACAATGCGTTGTTTATACGTTCATTTGACAAGACTACCATAGTCGGACTGGGGCGCTACCAACCTCACACCCGTTGTCCGTCAAAATTCCCTATTTGAATATATTTGAATAAATGAAATATTGTTTGACAGGCAATTCCATCAAATCCCCCCTTTGCCTTGCAAACATTAAACTTGAATCAAACCGACTTTGGCAATATGCTTCCTGAGTACTGGTTCACTCAGGTCTTTGGTCATCATGTCAGCTTCCAACTCCGATGATTGAATATGTTGAAACTTGAACTCGCCTGAGTCCACCTCATCCTTTACAAAATGATATCTTCGGTTGATGTGTTTGTTTCTCTGATTGACCTTGTCATTCGAAGCCCAATCAATTACTGCACGGCTGTCTGTGTTAATGATAATTGGCCTCTCCACGATCCCGAGCTGTTCCAGTTCTTCAAGTAGTCCCATCAGCCATCGCCCCTCGCGTACTGCTTCACACGTTCCGACCAGCTCTGCCTCCATTGTAGACAACGTCACCAGTTTCTGCTTCCCTGTCTTCCAGCTGACAGACGAATTCCCAATTCTCAGGTTGTATCCGGAAAACGATTTGGAATCTGGCGTAGTAGACCAACTTGCATCAGTATTAACGTACAATTTTCCTTTGTTACCTTCAATTTTCAATTTCAACTGTTTCGATCCTTGAAGATATCTGAGTACCCGTTTGAGAGCTTGAAGATGGATCTCTCGGGGGTCTTTTGCATACTGAGACAGTTTACTGTACGTGAACGCCAGATCTGGTCTCGTTCCAACTACTAAATAACCGAGACATCCCAGAATTTCTTGATAATAAACAGGATCAACCTTTTCCGATTCCTCGACTTCATCTAACTTTGATCCTATCACTCCAGGAGTCTTGACCGCATTACATTCCGTCATGCCGAATCGTTCCATGATTTCCTTGATGTACTCCTCCTGGCCAAGCAAGAAATCATTCCCCTTCCTCTTGATTGATATTCCAAGGAAAATGACATCTCCCTGTGACTCCTTGATTCGCAGTTCTCTCTTCATCTTCTTCAGTAGTTCATCAACCCTCTGTTTGTCCTGTGCCACGATGATAAAATCGTCAACATAGAATCCAACAGCCAGAAACTCCTTACTCGCATCCCCAATAAACACACAAGGGTCGGCTTTGGTAGGATTCAGACCTGCGTCTTTCAAGATTCCTCTCAACTTGTTGTACCAACATCTTCCAGCTTCAGGTAAGCCATACAGACTTTTCTTAAGGTGTAGTGCCTTCCCCCCTTCAACATTAACTCCAGGAGGAGGATACATGAAGACATCTCGGTCCACCTCGCTGTTTAGGTACGCAGTTTCCACATCGAAGAACCTTGCCTCATAATCATTGATTGCTGTGATCGCGAGCAGCGTACGAAAAGATTCCTTTTTCATCACAGGATTGTAAGAATCATCGTAGTCGAGCCCTCGTCGTTGTCTTGAGCCATCAGCTACCAGACGCGCTTTGTATCTGACTTCTTTGCCATTGTTCTTTTTCGTGAAGACCCATTTGCTCCGAATCATTTTCTTATCTTCAGTTCGATTCACTACTTCCCAAGTACCATACTCCTGATGAGTCCTCAATTCCTTGTCTATCGCCCTCATCCATCTCCGACTATCAATCGAGTGAGTTGCATTCTCGTACGACTTCGGAACCTCTTCACGAACCATGTTCGCAGAATACTTTGGGTTAGGCCGCCTGATCCTGGTTGATCTTCTAACCTCTTGTTCCTGGTGACCATCCTGTTCAGCTTGCTCGACACCAACTTCGTCTTCCTCTTCCTGAACTCTAACTTGGACGTCATTTTGATCCTCGACTCGCTGGACCCTAACCTGATCCTCATCGATGATCTGTTCCTCTCGATGATCTTCTGCTCCTGAAACGTCTTGACCTACTTCCCTCTCTCGAATAGTCTCATCTTCTTGGACGGCATTGTTACCCTGGTCGAGTAAGACGTAGTCTAGACCATGTTCAGTAGTCTGTGGGCTCTGTCGCTGCGAATATCCCATCTCATTCTCCTTGAAGACGACATCTCTGCTCTCGCGAATTCTTCGTTCTTCCAAGTCGTACACACGATACGCTTTCCTATCTTTAGAATACCCCATGAACACAGCTGGCTTGGATCTCACGTCAAACTTCTTCTTGTTCACGTCATCGTTTCTGTAAAAAACTTTGCACCCAAATATTCGTAAATGCTTTACCGAGGGTTTTCTGCCACTCCATATTTCTAAAGGAACGCTGTCTCTCTTTTTGGTTGGGATGACATTGTGAATATATGCCGACGCCCACACAGCTTCTGCCCAAAATTCATTCGGTAATCCTGCATCTATCATAACGGTTCTTGCCATGTTAATGAGAGTCTTATTCCCCCTTTCAGCTATTCCGTTACTCTGAGGTGTGTGAATCATCGTTCTTTCGCTCTTAATGCCCTTATCACTGTAATACTCCAATAGTGGATTATTTATGAATTCAGTCCCGTTATCTGAGCGTACGTATTTTACTTTGAAACCAGTTTCAGTTTCACGTCTCGTAATGAACTTTTTAATTTGAATTGCTGTTTCATTTTTAGCTTTCAAAAATTCAACGAAATACCTCCTGCTGTATTCGTCTACTATTACCAGCATATATTTACTACCACGCAACGATTCTACAGGCATAGGTCCACAAAGATCAACGTGTATGCGCTCCAATATAGCAGTTGCTCTTTCGACAGTAACTTCTGGAAAAGAAAGTCTGCTCATTTTTCCCATAATGCATGAATCACATACCTCGTCTCCATCCTGTATCACTGGCAGCCCATCCACTAGATTGTCTGCAAACATCTGTCTCATATATCTGAAATTACAATGACCTAGTCTTCGATGCCATACAATTCGAACCGACTCTTTTGCGCTGTAACAAGTCTTCTCAGCCTTCAATGGTGTGTCGACGTTGACCCGTACGAGAAACGCGTCCCCCTCGAATGTCCCCTCGGCTATCAATTCTCCCGTTGTCGCTTCATAGATGCCAGCACCGGATTCGTCCAGAATGATTCTCTTGCCTCTCTTTACCAGACTTGGAACGGACATCAGATTGCTATCGATGTCTGGAACGTACAATACATTTTCCATCTTCAGACGGACTTCTCGTGACTCCTCCACCACGCTCGATCCTAAGACTGCTCCACGACTTTCGGCATAAATATTGCGCCCGTTCTCCGCTGTGGCTATTCCCACCTTTTCTGGTCTCCGTCCTACGACAATTTCATTCTGAAAACTCATGTGTGAACTACAAGCGGAGTCCAGCATCCAAACTGTCTCTCTTTCATTCACCAATTTGACTTTATTGATTTCATCAATTTCTGAGACCTTCATTGCGTGTTCTTCGGTACTTTCTCTTGAGCTTTTGGCTTTATTACCTCTATAATTCCCTTTGCCTTTGAAAGCGGAATTATTATATTTAGAGGTACCCGAGTGCTGCCCTCTGTTGTGATTCTTGGAAACCGATCCATTCTTTGCGCCGCCTTGGGATTTTGCTTTACTCCAACAATCCCGAGCGTAGTGGCCATGCTTGCCACAATTAAAACAGCAATCTTTTCGCTGTTCTTTAACCTTAAATGCCTTTGCATTTTCAACATTGTCACCTTTATCGTATTTCCTTTCGAATCTCAACAGGGTATCTCTCATAACTTCATACGACATGTCAGGATTTGACGAAATCGCAGTTGCCACCTCACTGTATTTATTTGGCAGCCCTTCTGTAATGTAGCTAACCAATTCACCTTCATCGACATTTGTACCTAATTCTGCGATTTCGGTTGCAAAGGATTGCGCTCTAGTCAGATATTCATCAATACTTTCTTTTTCTTGTTTTTCAATTCGGGCTAACTTTATCTTTAACTGTATCTTCCTTTGTCGCTCGGCTCCCTCATGCCGACGTTTCAACAGTCCCCACAACTCTTTTGCTTTCGTGATTCCGCGACAAGTCATCGCTTGCTCTGCTGACAAAGTTAAAATAATCATGGCACATACCTCGTCATTCTTCTTGGACCAATCATTCCAGCTTGCGATCGATTGCGCGTTACCTTCAACTTTCACGGGTTCGTTTCCAACAATAATATCTTCATACACATGCTTCGCTTTTATCAATGCGGCCAGTCGCATGCTCCACAAAGCATAGTTGTTGTTGGTTAAAGGCTCTATTCTTGAAACCGAGAAAGATGACGCCTCAGCCATGATTTATTTTTTTCGTCCTAACCTCACTTGGTGAACCTCGTGGCGTATTGATTTTAGTTCGTCCGATCTAACCATGCTCTGCTACCAGTTGATAGAGGGATATTGGTACACGCCACAAAAATAACGACACACTTTTATTTTAAACCTTCGAAAGCAAAAATATATTGTAATAAAAATAGAAAGAAATACAATGCGTTGTTTATACGTTCATTTGACAAGACTACCATAGTCGGACTGGGGCGCTACCAACCTCACACCCGTTGTCCGTCAAAATTCCCTATTTGAATATATTTGAATAAATGAAATATTGTTTGACAGGCAATTCCATCAAAACAAAACCAACAAACGTATTAAAATTTGAAATACTCTAAATTAGGTCAAGTAAGTTAAATTTGTCTGTTCTCAAAAATTATGAAAGATACAATAAATAAATGATTACTTATCAATTTCTAAGCATATAATTTCGTTTCGTGGACCTGGTTAAACCTAGTATTTTACTTACAATTTCCGATGCAATAGTTTCCAATTTGTATGATAACAATACATTATCCGAATCCATTGTAGTTAAAGTAAATGTTATATTATCACCACCAGCACACAGTCGACAACGTTCTTCATTTAAATGTTGTTTTAATATTATTTGAGAATTGAAACATTGTTTTATAAATTGATAAGCATCATTCAATCGAACAGAGCAAATTGTACAAATACCATTCGGTAATTTGATCTTGCAATCGACCTAAAATAAGAAAAGTAAAAGATTCAGATACAATAATGTATATTACAATCAAAACAATTTATTTCATTCTTACAATTTCTGGCATAATTGCTCCCAATTTATCTACGTAACGTTTGCCATCTGAATCCAGATCAAGTATAGTGAACAATACATTTTTGTCACTTGTACATAATTGACAGTGGTGCATAAACTTATTCATGATTAAAATTAAATTTTCTACCAAAAAAAGCTTCTTATAAAAAGTAAAATATAAAAATATTGTAATTGATAGTATTAGAGGTTAACTTATAAAAATCTGACACGAATCCAGTTGGCCAGATGAATTTTGTGTAAAATTACTAGTATAAGAAGAAGAATAAATAGCTGCGTATTTAATTTTACAACTTTTGATCTAGGTTCTAGCTATTTGTCTAAATAAAATTTAAATAATAGAAAAAAAAAATAGAAAGATAAGTAATCATTCTGCAGCTAAGGTCAATAAAGTTGAATGAACTTTACCTACAGGACCGTCAATGTAAACAATTACTTTAAATTTAATTTGTCACTTTTTTTACATGATTATTATTTAAAATCGAATCTAAATGTTGTATGTAGAATAATGTTTTTTAATTACTATAAAAATCAATATGTATTTGAAAATTTATAACACAACATTCAACTGGCCAATTATTTCGAACAATTAAAGATACTATACAGAGTTCGGCAGATAGCCTGAAATAGTGTTCAGCTTCTGATTGGTGCCGCCATTTTTATTTATAAAACAAATGATTTTGAATTCGCGCGCTAGTTCGACTCATCACAACATTATTAACGTTGAACAATTAAAATATACAATAATATAATAAACAAAATTGTAAAATATGTTTTATTGAAAATATATTTACAATAACAATATTCTTAAAATTGTTATATTTTTACAAATGACGTTCATCAGCGCCATCTATGAATACGGAAATGAAGTATTTCACAATGTAGTTTGCTTGTCAAAAATGTTATTTTCCTAACATTTACAAAGTTTCATTAATTATTTATTATAATTTAAAATAAAGATTGAAGGAAAAATAGGCTGAACTTTACTGAAAGCCCAATGATGTTGCTGTATTCACAAATATTGAAAAAAAAACAGATTTGCGCATGCGTGAGCATAGAAACGCCCATATTTGGTGCATAAAAACCAGTGAATCTCAAAATGTTTCATTAGTAATTTTATCATTTTCGTCCGTTAAGACTTATATTATGTTAAGAAGTGTGATTGTTCCTTATGTTATGTTATGTTAAGAAGTTTGTTAGGTTAGGGTAGGTTTGATAGGTAGGTTGCAGGTAGGAGTTGTGTTTAATAGACCGTTAAGACAAATTTAAAATCACATTTTGTCTTGCCACACAATTTGAGAGTCACTGGTTTTTCAACTAAAGTGAATACAACAACATCTGTGTCATCTATTCTGGAGTTATACCTTTTAGTAAACAGCATAGATAATAAACATACTATAGATGGCGTACTTTAATATTAGACATTCAAACATTTTGCATGCGCAATAGCGAATCGAGTACTAACTAATCATAAAAATACCGGGATATATGAAATGTATTAAAACCTTTATACGAAATTCAAATTTATTTTTTCAAACATTTTATTTAAGAAACAAAAAAAAAATATTAATCGTGATATTTTTAATTTTGTTTCTTGAATAAAATGTTTAAAATATTAAAAAAGATGGAGCGAATTGTTTAGGATTAATAAAAAAAAGTTAAAACTTTATTTTTTATTTTTTCTTTTTTTTACAAATACTTAAAGCTAAAATCTTCAGTTTATCATTATTACAATTTTTTAACTTACCAGTTAGAATTTTGTTTACATTTTTTACATAAATAAATAAATTAAATTGTATAAAATAGTTAATAAAATATTCCTTTACATTATGTACATCACAAATAAAATCAACTGATGTATGATTAATATTATTTTTAATATAATTACATATATTTTTTTCAGAGCAAATATTTGCAATATTTTTATTAAAATACACTTGTATGTCGTTACAAATAATTATAATTTTTTCGGAACAATTAATTAATTTTTTGTTTTGGTATTGTCGCAGTTGTAAAAATAAGTTAACCGCTTCGTTTGATAATAAATCACGGTGACAATTTTCGCAGCTTTTGTTTTTAAATTTATTAAAAAGTTTTTTTAAAATATAACCAGCTATGTAATTAATACTATGGCTATCTACTGGGCCACTAGAAATAGCTGGATTCAGTGGAGCGATGGTTGTAGCCGTTTCTAGAATATTTTCTTCATCCTCTTCGACAACTTCTACGTCGACAAAACTCCGTAGTGTATCCAGGGCATCTCCATCATCAGCCAGGCAGTTTGCCTTTTCGGAGTGGGCTGACGCAAAATTCGTCACAAGAAGTGATTTGAATGATGCCGCAAAAGACGTGCACGAAGGATTTGTGTTCCTAAATCCGTGACTCCGTATGTTGCCGAAAAAATTCTCTAATGGATCCTGGTTAAATTGCTTCAAATTTAAAAAAAATACATCGTCTTGTTGCAGAAGTTTCTGCTTCAAGTATATAAAATTTTTTAAATTTAAGATCCAATTAGAGATCGTCGGCGGAACATATTTTCGTCCAGTTTTAGGACACACAAATTCTAACGTCCTTAACTTTTTTAAGGCATCATACCAAAACTCTTCGTGTGGTGAATCTTCTGTCAAAGCACTCCGTCAAGGTTTGCCAGGTGATGACAGAGATGGCCCGTTACAGCTATCGAACAATTTGTCGACAAAAAGGATGAAATCGGCTGTTTCCTTTGCCGATCGTTCCATTAAGGGGCGTCCGGAATCATCTGAAAACAATCATTTCGTATTAAAATATGCTATTAAGAATAATTAAAAAAATATTATGTTACTCATAAATAAAATTTAAATAATAAAATGAAACGCATTAAAACTTTTATAATTAATAATTTTGAAAATCTATGAGAAGCAAAAAATTAAAACTTAAAAATCTAATAATTCATTATTAAACTTACCGCAAGACATAGAAAAAAAATTCATTGCAGCCGCAGTCCTTTGACTAAATACTTGCGCTGCGTACGAAACCTTCATTTTTTTTCTATCTTCCGGAGCTATGTGTGTTTCTGTCAGTTTCGGGCACAACCGGAACTCACTGGCTCCTTTGTCTGCCTCATATAAATTGCTAAGGTGTGACCATTTCCCAACTTTTTTAATTCCATTTTCTTCAAAATGGACAACGCCATACTTTAAAAAATTATTTCTAATTCCTTTTAATAAATGTGGCGTGTCATATAAATGTAGGATTTCTTTTGTATTTACAAAATATCCCAGCGACCTGTATTCTTCTTCCCTTCTTGTGTGGGCAGCAATTGATTCTTCACGAAGAATTTTAATTGCACCCACATTGTTGGTCGCTTGATCAGAAATTGTCGCCACAACTGTCAGACCAATTGACTGAACGTGGCCAATTATTGTTTTTATTAAAACAGCCAATGTGTGCCTTTTTACGGCACTTTCACAAAATACATACGCCACGGGCTGTTTAAATTTTCGTATAATGCCGCTAACCATAAAAACCAATGCATGGTCAGCAAACCTCGGCCTCCTGTCATTGCCATAATCCACGAATCCTTCAATGATATCCTTATGTTTTATATATTCTAAGTGAGTTTCTAACGAAACTTCATCAAACAATAAGACGCATTTTCTTTCCTTGTCGTCCAATTTCGCCACGGTTTCTTGCAGGTGCGAAAAAATTCTTTCATTAACTCCCGTGTTAAACGGAAGTTTGCTAATCAATGGTAGAAAACTTGACCGGCTGGGCAAAGCAAAAATTTTTTGCAAAAATCTATAAGCTTTGCCACTATGCTTATAGAGCGACAGAGCCAAAATTTTATCATCAGTTGAAAACCTCCGTCCTTTTGGCGCATGTTTCTGGTTTTTCAACTGGCTTAAAAAAAATCTATACGACGTTTTGTTTAATGTATTAATCCACGTAGCAGGAAATGCGTCGTTTTTACAAAATTCTTCCGCAGCAACCAGTCTCTGGCGTACCGTTGTGCATTTTTTTTCTAAGACACGGTTCTGCCTCTTCAATAAAGATGCAACACGATACAAATGCCTTTTTCGTGGGGTCAATTCCACTTCCTTCCTGGCATGCACCGATTGGAGGAGCATGGAATTTCGGCGTCGTTTAGCACCTAAACAAGGAAACAAAATATATTAGTAAAAATAACTTAAAATTATATGTATGTACATTAAGCAAGCAAACTAATCAACATGCTTTCTTTAATTATTATGTACACATAAAAAATCTTGTACATATGATATTTAATAATAATGATAAATATAATTAAATATTATTAAATATAATTAAATATTATTAAAATTTAACGTTAGTAAACATATTCAACATATTTTATATTTGAGCTACGTGTCTGAACATAGCAATTAAAACTGTATGCACTAATCTTTAGTTAAAATATTATTATATAAATTAAGATTATGTCTTTGTTATTTTAAATAAGTTACAAAATTTGACATGTTTTATTGCACTGTTATTTTTATTTGAATCCTTCAATTTTGTGAATTATACAATTTTTTAAATGTATTTGCTTATATATTATTAAATATTATTATAATTTAAATGCTTCGCTGACGACACGTACTATAAATGACAGCATATATAAGAAAATATATTTTTAAAAATTTTAAATTCTCAAAATTAAAGATTTAAATTAAAATAACAGTGCCATAAAACATGATGCCAAATTTTGTAATTTAGTTAAAATAACAAAGGCATAAGCTGAATAAAATTTCAATACTTGGAATTTGTAAAAGAAAATTTTAATTTTCCAGTAAGTAATTACACTGTTTTTACTGTGCTTGGAAATCACAAACTTAGTAATTTTGTTTTTCCAAAAACTATATTTTTTTGTTCATTTATTTTACAACTATCTCAGATTTTGAGATTTTCAGACACAGTAGGATGCAATATAATTACTTACTGGAAAGTAAGTAATTATATTACCTCCTACTGTGCCTGAAAATCTCAAAACCTGAGAAACATAGCAAAAATATAGTATTTCAAAAAACAAAATTCCCTTAATATTTCATAAGCTACTTATATTGTAAATCTATGTAAGTTTCCGCACAATGAAAAACTTTGTAATTTGCCTTTCGAACAATTTACTTTAATTTCGTAAAAAATAATCCATACATAATAAATAACAAGGCATCGATCTGCAAAGTGTTTAGATTTATTAGAAGCAAATATAAAAAATATAACTAATTAATGTCATAACCAATTTATATCACCGGCACCAAAATTAGAAAAAAGCCACTTCAATAACATTAAAAAGCACAAATACCATATATAAAAAATGGTTTTAATTACCTCTTATTTATGTATAACATTGAAATAAAATGATTTTCCTCTTTTTTTGTTTTTTTTTCACGTACTAATGTATGAAAAGAAATAAATTTATATATATATATATATATATATATATATATATATATATATATATATATATATATATATTTAAAATAATGATATTGAAAAACATACCAATTTGTTGTTGTGGAGTTGAAGCACGTTGTTTTTCGATGCCACTGCCAGAACAAATCGGTTCATCTTCCTGTACTGTAGTACAAACTTCCGGTAAATCAGTCAAACCATGGGAAGTTCCAGCAGAACAATCTGAAAATTAAAAAATATATTAAAATTATTTAATAAGTAATTTTAAAATATCCAATATATAAAAAAATTATAAAATAAAATAAAAGTAACATTAATATTAATAATAAAAAAATAAATTAAAATATTTTAAAAATTCAAATATTACAAAAATTAATTGAAATCTAATAAATTACACTCGTACTTTCTACATATTTATTGAAAAAAATTATAAAATAGTGCTTTACTAACCATCCTCAGAGATCTACGATGTCAGATCATGACGATGTGATGGAAAATGGAAAGAATTTCCAAAATCAGCTTCACCATCAAATCCTAAAAAAATATACAAAATATTAGTAAAATATAATTATAAAGTTCAATAAATCGTATTTTTTTCTCTAAATTTACTAGTAAATACGTAATTTTAAGAAAATAATTACCTGGTACTCGTACGGATGGAATAGAATAAAGTTTCAAACGATTTGTACCGGTGTTTTTGCAATGGTCGCTAAAATGTCCACTGCAAACACGATAACTTTTTGAAACTGTTTTTGGATCCATATCCAAAAGTTTCGGATTTGCCACTCGCTGTAGCCAAACATTGTATACTTCTTCCTCCAAAATTGGAAAACAATGGAAAGAAGATATCTCCATATCACACCCAGGAACACAACAGCTACTAGGCATAATTGAAGAAAAAAAGGTAAAAGAAAATGTAAAGAAAATGTAGACAGGTAAATTAGTTTTAAAAAAAACTGATTTCGTGTCAGATATAGAAGATAACTACACTGGAATAAAGAAAAGGCACAAATGTTAAGGGAATAATATAAGGAAAAAAATAACCAACGTTAGGATATAAAAAAAAATGGAAAACACAGAGAAAAACTGAAGTAAACGATGTTGACACTTTGACGACAAAAGTAACAATCAGGGATGACCGGGATGGCGCACTCAATGATAAACAGGCATGACCATGTGACGTCATAAAACAGATACTTACCTCCGAGACCGCTCTGCTTGCTTTCGTGTGGCGCTACTGTACATTTTTGAATTTTGCGCATTTATTTAAATTTAAATTTCAAATTAATACAAAGTTTACATTTAATATATAAAACTTTATTAACATACAAAGTTCAGTGTTACAGTACAAAAATACAAAAAAAAAATAAATATAAATATAAAAATATAAAATATAATATAATGTAATAATATATATATATATATATATATATATATATATATATATATATATATATATGATATATATATATATATATACAAATATAAATTGCACATTTTACAAATAAATAAATAACAACTTGAAAATACTCATTATTAAAGTTAAGTTATGGTACTTGATTTATGAAATAGTTGATGTATTCCGATCTCAATAAAAAATTGCTATTACTTATTTTTTTTAAAAAAAAATAAAAATAAATTTTATAATTTCTTATTATCTCACCAACTATTGGTTAAGTAAATGGATGCAATTTTTTTGCTAAAAAATTCTGTTTTATAAAGTTAATAAAAACCTGTATACACGTATGAATGTAAAATAAATAAGAGGAAAAAATTATATATGATCTTTTTAAAAATTATTTCTACAAGACAGTCGGTCTCAATCAAAATATGTTTCTTATAACGGATTTCTTCAATCTAAAAACTCGTATAGTTGAAGGTGCATGCATATCCATAGAAAATAATATTGCATGTTACAATTGAAAAAGATATTGTTAAATCATATGTTTTCGCAATAGTAATATTTAATAGAATACCGAAACGTTTTATAGAATAGAATAATATAATTCAAGTAATTTATAGCAAACATAATTGACACGATTGTCTCAAACAAACATCATAATAAACAAGTTTCTGAATGATTTTTAATATTTAAAATATATCAAAATTTGCTACATAACATCTCATCTTATGATAAGTTCCCTGTGTTTGTTGGGCGACTACAATTAATGTCATTCATTCAATTTATTTAACAAAATAATTGATATGAATATAAACGGTGTATATAATAACAAAATATTTTTTATGTTTATAGTAAATATAGAATTATTATTCGTTCTTTACTCATATGTTCAAATTTTATTTATGATTTTATGCATTATGCATTGTTCGATTAAAATGAAAATATAAAATATAGAGCAAAAAAATAGATAATTCATATTTTTCATTTAGTGGTTACAATATAACCTTACCATAAATAATATAAAAAAATTCCGGATTTGGAAACCGACATTTCCTTTGATTCTGGTACTGGACGCAAGACGGTACACAATAAGAATATTGGATCTATAAAAAAATATTATACATTACAAAATTGCCATAAGATACATACAGGGTATTAATTTCAATAGCTTTTTTATTCATATGCAGTAATAAAATGTTTAACTTACCTTCCTAAATATCAAATAATATTCATAAAAGAAAGCCGTGTACGAAAGCGCCCAATTATCGTCAGTAACCAAACATAAATCAGTTGAAAATCCAAATCAAGTACCAAAAACACAGCCAATGATAAACCAAATTATCCAGTATTCCAAATCCAATTTGATAATCGCAAATAGAGGCAGGGTCCAAATATTTTAAAAAAAGTATCACGATCGCAAAACTCATTTCGCACAATAAAGACAAAATTAAGAATAAAATGATATTTCGTTTTCCAACATGTACATATATTTTCTACCAAGGTCGTCCCTGTTTCTACCTGATAAATTTTTGACATTTTTAAACAAAAATCGTCTTCAAATCTTAATTGTTTTAATTAATTTAATTAATTAGTTTAATTAAGCTAGTGACATCTAACGAGTACAAAATCATTTAAAAAACTTGGCACGCCATCTGTTGATCCCGGAGGTAAGTTTTGTACGGTTCATGTTCTGCTATACAAGTGAAAACTCCCGGTCCTCCCTGGTAACAATAACAATAAAAATGGCTGCTTAATCTTGCTTTGGCAGGCACGAGCACGAGACGAGGAAATACGCATGTTTGACATGCGCAGTAGGGCGCGACAGTGGCGGTATAGCGGATCGAGTAAACATTACAAATGTTTGAAATTTACTATTCAACTTGGCCCCCCCTGGTAAACAGTAATCTGATAGATGCGGAATGCGAATACAACTTCCCTTTGGTTGCAGAAAGGTGTCAGAAAATTCTAACCTAAACGACAACGAGTTTATATTTGTTCCATTTCGTAAAAGAGGTAAAAGAATAAAATCTCAACAAGTTGCTAATAATTCTGCAAATTTCGTTAGCGACGAAGATATTGATAAAGCAGACATCATAAGGTAAGTAGTTTTATTAATAAATATATAGATATTTAACTTGATTAGCCGTAACTTTGTGTTACATTTTAGAAATAAGATAAATATTTCAAAGGTGTTTTATATTTTAGAAAAATTGAAACTGCACAAGAAGAAATATCGAAATCGGATTTATTTTCTTCGACATTTGCATCATTGAGAGAAGGTCTAGAGATACTAGATAATCCGAAAGTTAAGGACATAATTTGTTTAGGACTCGGACATATAGGTGAGCGACTTATATCGCGCTATCAATTAGCACTTTTACTGAATATTAAACATAAATTTCACGTATCTGTCTATGTATACGATCCGATATTTTACGAAAGTGAAAAAGAAATACTGCACGATCTGGGTTTTACTGTATTAAACGAAAATCTACAAGGAAAATATCAAATAGAAAATAATATTCCTACCATATTTTATTTACCACACTGTCCTAAACAGTTAACTAACAATTTACTGTGGTGCAATTGGAGTTTAAATTTATCGAATTGTATTATAATAGCGAATAGTTTTACGGAAATTGTAGAAAATACACCGAAACGCACTTTAAGCGAAAATGCACAATATATTGTCAATGTTTTTCCTTACAAATTTTATTGTAGTGTAGGTATACGCCATGTAGTAAACTGTTGTAGGTATATCAAGTTTGTTTTTTTAATGTAAATAAAAATTCCAAAAATAATAAAACTATTTACACATAAAATAAAAAGCATGTAATGTAAATTTTGTCGCAACATGTACTTTTCATGTAGCTTATTAAAATTGTCCAGAATTAGAACTCTTAATCCTACTAAAGGAATGATTTCTTTGATTTAGTTCTCTTCTAGCTATACAGCTAACATAATGTTCTAAAATATAGACAATAATTGCATATGTTTGACACATCACATCTGCTTGAATCATTTAGCACAAAAAAAATTACACAACAGACCGTGATTTACAAATTAAATTATGTTTACAAAATTAAATACCTTTAAAAATTGGAATTAATATATCAAAATTCCACAGTTTTAAAACGTTTTTACTTCCTTCGGTTACCATTTTAATTGAATATTTAATAAATATTTTACTTACTCTCTGTTTACGTCGAATGATGTACAAGAACGCGTGACGCGTATTAAAAAATATTAGGTATAAATTATATTACAGTATTGTATTCTCGATATTTATCATGAATATATATGTATATATATATATATTGCATTTAAAATTATTAATATTTTTTATCAATATCTATTTTGCTATTTTCCAGATACACACAGCTTGATTTCACATATAAGGTTTAATATAAAATATATAATTGCACCTAATATCTAATATTTTTATATTGACAAAACTGATACATACTATTGCATAATAAAATGTTGCTATTATAAAAATCTTAGCAATACGTGCATAGCAATCTATTTTTCTCTGTGTATGAATTAATAGTATATTATCCTTTGGAAATGATTTAAAAAGTATTTATCTAAATACTTGGCAGCTGCTTGTAGCAATGCTTGTAAACAGATATCAATAGAAAAACAAACAAAGACATATTTATATATTTTTATGGTACCACGTATTTCATGAATAGAAAAAGATATATTATTTAAATCAACACGACAAACAAAGTACATAACAAACTAGTTACATTTCTATTGCCTTTCGAAGTATTTTATTGAACCACTAGAGGAACATAATGTTATAGTTATGTTTCTTAACAACATATGTAACTTAACAACATATGTTTCAGATATGGAAATATCCATATGTTTGGGCGTTCTAGAAGAGTATAATACAGTGGAACCTCGGTATACGGCTTTAATTCGTTCCTGATGTTTGGACTTATACCGAATAGGACGTATACCAAACCAACATTTCCCATAAGAAATAATGTAAAAATGATTAATCCGTTTTCATGTAAAAAAAAAACTCCAGTTGATATGGTATATTAATGCTGTTGTAAAATAATTATTTAGTTTTCTGTTGGTTTTCGTTTGCATTTTTGCAATTCATGATTAATAAAAATAATAAAATTTTACTTAAAAATGAAAATCAGAAGAAACTTAACAAAGTTATAGACTGTGGCTCCACGCAGGTCTGGTACACTAAAAGGGCAATACACCAACCAAGGACTCTTCCCATCAGAAATTACATAGTTTTAAACCAAATGAAGTCAATATAAATTCGTGAATAGTGTAGATATCATAGTATTACTTGTTCATAGATGGCGCTTATAATTGAATTAAGTCGTATACCGTACAAAAGTCGTATACCGAGCAAATTTTTTTTTCACCCAAACAGAACGTATTCCGAATTGGACGTATTCTAAAGCAGACTTATACCGAGGTACATCACTGTAGTACAAATTCAAAATTATTGGAAAGGAAGAAAAAGGATGGTTAATATATACAGCATCGTCGGTTATTGCATTACGTAAAGCTGATGAAGAACAATAATTTGGAATTGCAATTTGGGAATTAGCAATGAAGAAAATATTATCAATATATTAATGAATAAAACTATACACAAAATCCGTAATTCAAATATTTATTTATTATTAGATAATCACATTTTGAATCAATTACCGCTGCATGAACATAGAGTTCAATCATTATTTTAAAATACAAGTACATAATCTAAGTTAATCCATAAGTTTCACAATAGAACGAAATCGACATCATTATATATAAAAATGGTACATTTTAAAAATCAATACTTTAATAACTGTATTTATATTAGAACTGAGTATTAGTAGAATAATGTTTCTATTATTATTTTTGTAATATTAAGCATTATTATAAAGTTTATAAATATCAAACAACTTATTTGATTGATATTATTTAAATATTTTATATATAATATTTTTAACTTATGATATATATATATATATGTATATTAATTAATATAATTAAGTAACAAACATTTTGTTATTTGTTTTTCTGTATTATGTATAAAAATGTATACTTTTCATATACTTTTACAATCTACATTACGTAAACAATAAATATTTCACTAAATATAAAGGACAATTTTTGTTTATCTTCAGTACAGTTTTTGTTTGTGACAGTTTAAGTTGTTTTGTTTAAATTTAAATCTGACGAAGAATTTATGATTATACAAGATGATACCTGTACAATCATTTGAAAAATACGAATGCTAAACAGAACATTTACAATATTGTATAGGACATAAATATAATTTTACAGGATTATAAAATACATTCGCCATCTACTTTGTTTTCGTTAATTTTTCTTCTAATGTGTCTAAAATGAATGTTATTTTAATATATTAAATACGCGTTTTAAAAATAATATTAATTTTATTTTCCAAACTGCTTATTTACATACAATTTGACGTTTCATTTATAAAAATACATATAGATCGCTATCTCATGTTACTGCGAAATCTAATTGGCCGTTCTAAAAACATAAGTGAATTTTAGTTAAAACTTTGGCTGCGATGAAACAAAATTTGCTAATGAAACTAAATCCGTGCTTTTGCAATATATTCCTATAAGATCACATGATGTTTGGTTCAGAACTGCTAGCTATGTGCTAAAACATTACACTGATTTCGCTAGAAAAAAATGAGGCTTAACAAAATTTAAAAATTAATCATTAATAAACAAAAGAACACTATGAATACGAATATGGTTTTAATTTCTACTCTGAAGAAAAGTTTTTAATTTGGCATTCATCAGGTTTCTTCTTTGCATGAGACCGAACATGTTGCTTTAAATGACCACTCGACATAAAAGTTCTCTCACATATCTCGCATTTATAAGGTCTCTCATTTGTATGTATACGAATATGCCTTTTTAAATCTGAACTATTAGTAAAAGTTTTCTCACATATTTCGCATTTATAAGGTCTCTCATTTGTATGTATACGATTATGTGCTTTTAAATGTCCACTATGAGTAAATGCTTTGTCACATATTTCGCATTTATAGGGTCTCTCATTTGTATGTATACGAGTATGTGCTTTTAAATGTCCACTTTCAGTAAATGTTTTCTCACATATTTCGCATTTATAAGGTCTCTCATTTGTATGGATACGAATATGCCTTTTTAAACTTATATTCTGAGTAAAAGTTTTCTCACATAATGTACATTTATAAGATTTTCTTTTCTTTACAGATTCATCATTTTCTTCCGAGCTGAAAATATTATTTTTCTTCAAATCTCTACTAGCTTGCCCATGTTTTACATTAGTTTCATTCTCAAAATTAGAATATTCTTCCTTAATTATTATTTCTGAATGTAAATCTAAAGATTCTGATTTCAAACTTTCTTCAGATTTAATATTTGTATCATATTTCACATCTACTTCAGTGGATTCTTCATTAATAGCTTCTTCTTTCACACAAACAAACTCAAAATTTGTATTATTTTGTGATTCTAAACTTTCTTCAACTTTAATATTTACATCAGTTTCCAAATTTAGTTTAATGTATTCTTCATCAATATTCTCTTCTTTAATTTCGCTTTCATTTTTAATTTCGTTTTTCATTACTTCACTATTTTGCGATTGTTGTTTTGCATGTCGCTTGAAAATTTCTTGCGATTTAAAACATTTTTCTACAAATTTATACGTTCCATTTAATCGAACAGAACAAACTGAGCAAATACAATCCGATAACTTCTCAGTACATTCCAACTAAAAATATAAATTAAAATTACATATTACATATAATACAAATTACCGGTTTAAAGGGATCTTAATAAAGAAATATATTTCTACTAGTAACACCTAGTCCCTATGATATTTTACTAATATTTGATTTATTTGTGAGATCTAAATCCCACTACAAGCTGTGTGAATACGTACGTTACTTGATTATGAAGTAACAAATGATTAAAAATACAAGACGAAATTTTTACGAGCCTGAAAACAGACAACAATATTTTTTCTCATAATAGCTATTCCCAACCACTCTTGCAGAAACAAATTTTAGTTTAGCAAAAACATATTATAACAAGATTAGAAGTATATGGGTACACCCATATATAGACCACTTTGACATTTTTCGGAAAGTTAGCAACACTGTATTTTAATAATATTATAATTTATGTGGGCACTAGGAGATACTTTTCTGAAAATTTGATCAAAATCGAATAAATAATGTAGCCGCAATGAATTTTTTTAAGATTTTGGGATTTTTTTCTCGATAAGTTGGCAACACTGTATTTTGTTAAAATTGAATAATTTATTTAGGCACTAGGAAAAACTTTTATGAAAATTTGATTAAAATCGGTTAAATAAAATGGTCATAATAAATTTTTAAAAATTTTACTAATTTTTTCTCGGAAAGTTGGCAACATTGTATTTTGTTAAAATTACATAAATTATATGAATACTAGGAAAATCTTTTGTGAAAATTTGAGTAAAATCGGTTGAATAACATGGCCATAATAAAAAATTTTAAACTTTAGTAATTTTTTTCTCGGAAAGTTGGCAACACTGAATATTAATAAAATTATGTGATCAATGGGAGCATTAGCGAAATCTTTTTTGAAAATTTGATCAAAATCGGATAAATAACGTAGCCAGTATGAATTTTTAAAAACTTTAGTAATTTTTTTCTCGGAAAGTTGGCATCACTGGAAAAAAACAAAATCACATGACCATCTTGGGCACTAGACAAATTTATCCTGAAAATTTCATTAAAATCGGTTGAACCGTCTAGGAGGAGTTGCGGCCACAAAATTTTGACTTACGACCGCGCGAGCGAGCTGACGACGCACATCCATACACCCACATAAACTAAGTTCAGATTCGTCATCTAGAGGCTATATGAAGGATTTCTATACAATTTTTTTTTTTTTTTGAAAATGTTACAGACACCGTACCAAACGCTATACTACTTTTCCTTGCAGTCAAAGTAGTAATAATGAATAAACTTATTATAAGTAAACCTAATAAAATAATAATTGTTTTATGTAATTTTTATTGTATTCAAATTAAAACTTATTTTACATAAGTTTTAATTAAACAAAACCAACAAACGTATTAAAATTTGAAATACTCTAAATTAGGTCAAGTAAGTTAAATTTGTCTGTTCTCAAAAATTATGAAAGATACAATAAATAAATGATTACTTATCAATTTCTAAGCATATAATTTCGTTTCGTGGACCTGGTTAAAGCTAGTATTTTACTTACAATTTCCGATGCAATTGTTTCCAATTTGTATGATAACAATACATTATCCGTATCCATTGTAGTTAAAGTAAATGTTATATTATCACCACCAGCACACAGTCGACAACGTTCTTCATTTAAATGTTGTTTTAATATTATTTGAGAATTGAAACATTGTTTTATAAATTGATAAGCATCATTCAATCGAACAGAGCAAATTGTACAAATACCATTCGGTAATTTGATCCTGCAATCTACCTAAAATAAGGAAAGTAAAAGATTCAGAAACAATAATGTATATTACAATCAAAACAATTTATTTCATTCTTACAATTTCTGGCATAATTGCTTCCAATTTATCTACGAAACGTTTGCCATCTGAATCCAGATCAAGTATAGTGAACAATACATTTTTGTCACTTATACATAATTGACAATGGTGCATAAACTTATTCATAATTAAAATTAAGTTTTCTACCAAAAAAGCTTCTTATAAAAAGTAAAAAATAAAAATATTGTAATTGATAGTATTAGAGGTTAACTTATAAAAATCTGACACGAATTCAGTTGGCCAGATAAATTTTGCGTAATGTTTTTAGTATAAGAAGAAGAATAAATAGCAGCTTCCTGTTTGCTGAACGTAAAAGACGAAAGATTTATTCGCACAGAAGAGAAACCAGAGTAACGAGTCAACGTGTTTAGACAAACTACTTAAGAAACCACTACCAATAACTACACAGGAGACGTCATTTAAAAACTATTTTTTTAATTAACAACACATTGTTTTCAAACATTTGCAACAATTAAAATATACAATAATTTCATAAATAAAATTGCAGAATAAATTTTATTGAACATATATTTACAATAACAATATTCATTAAATTGTTATATTTTTACAACTGGCGTTCATCAGCGCCATCTATGCATACGGAAATCAAGTACTTCTCAAAGTAGTTTATAATTTAACCATTATTGTTGAACAATTAAGATATATAATAATATAATGTACAAAATTGTAGAATACATTTTATTAAAATATATTTACAATAAAAATATGCATCAAATTATTATATTTTTACAATTAACGTTACTAGCGCTATCTACGAATCTAAAAATTAAGTACTTTTTAAAATAGTTTATAATTTAACCATTAATGTCAAACAATTAAAATATACAATAATATATTGGACAAAATTGTAGAATATATTTTATTAAAAATATATTTACAATAACAATATTTATTAAATTGTTATATTTTTGCAACTAACGTTCATCAGCACCATCTATAAACAAGAAATTCAAGTACTTTTTGAAGTAGTTTATTATTTAAATATTAATGTTGAACAATTAAGATATACAATAATATAATGGATTAAATTGTAAAATATATTTTATTAAAAATATATTTACAATAACAATATTTTTAAAATTGTTATATTTTTACAAATAACGTTCATCAGCGCCATCTATGAATACGGAAATGAAGTACTTCTCGATGTGGTTTGCTTGACAGAAATGTCATTTTCCTAGAATTTACAAAGCTTTATTAATTATTTATTATAATTTAAAATTAAGATTGAAGGAAAAATGATAGTATTAAAAGCTCAAGGTATGTATTGTTATTTATATCATTATTAATAGAATGTCCTATTTTTGATATTATTGATAAACGTGACATTAATATTTATTCACAGCCTCATCCATAAACAAATAAACATAAAAAAGACAAAAATTAATTAGTTAACAAGTACTTAGAAATAAAGCTTACAAAGAACAAATATTTGAGAGCAATTTTTTTAAAATTTTTAAAGCGTATTGATATACGTATTTTATTTACAAAGTAAATAATTTATACAAAGTTTGAGGTACCATACCAATTTAGTCATTTTCCTCTTATTTAGGGATATTTTAGCTAGTCGAAAAGACTAGCTTATAAAATCGTCAATACGGCTGGCTGGCTGGCTGGCTGGCTGGCTGGCTTGCTGGCTGGCCGGCCGTGTCCAAAAAATACGATAAATACCAGTGTTAATTATAAGTATGAAGGAAAGCTCGTAGAAAGCTGAAACTTGGCAATTAGATAGTTCATACCAAATAAAAAATTAAGTTCAATTTTCAGACCGCAGTGTTGCCAACTTTCCGAGAAAAAAATTACTAAAATTTTTAATACGAGTGTTAATTATAAGTATAAAGGAGAGCTCGTAGAAAGCTGAAACTTGGCAATTAGATAGTTCATACCAAATAAAAAATTAAGTTCAATTTTCAGACCGCAGTGTTGCCAACTTTCCGAGAAAAAAATTACTAAAATTTTTAAAAATTTATTACGACCATGTTGTTTAACCGATTTTGTTCAAATTTTCACAAAAGATTCTTCTGGTATTCATATAAATTAGATAATTTCAACAAAGTACAGTGCTGCCAACTTTCTGAGAAAAAAATTACTAAAATCTTTAAAAATTTATTATGACCACGTTATTTAACCAATTTTAATTAAATTTTCACTAAAGATTCTCCTGGTGCCCGCATAAATTATGCAATTTTAACAAAATACAGTGTTGCCAACTTATTGAGAAAAAAATTACTAAAATATTAAAAATTTATTGTGTCTACATTATTTATCCGATTTTAATCAAATTTTCAGAAAAGTTTCTTCTAGTGCTTAAGTTCAATTTTCAGACCGCAGTGTTGCCAACTTTCCGAAAAAAAAAATAATAATTTTCTAAAAATTTGTTATGCCCGCATTATTTATCCGATTTTAATGAAATTTTTACAGAAGATACCCTTAGCGCCTATAATATTATATATTAGCAAAATACAATGTTGCCAACTTTCGGTGAAAATTTTTTTTATTCTTATTTCTTATCATTTATGTGATAATATCAAAGTGGTCTATATATGGGTTTACCCATATACACTTCTAATCTTGTATTTTAGCTAGTCGAAAAACTAGCTTATAAAATCAAACCACATTCGACTAGCTCCATTCTCGCTTTGCGAGAATATTATTTAACTATAAAGTCCACAAAATTATTAATGAAATGACAAGATTGTTTTGGGTCATGATGACCACATTTGGGAAAACCGTAAGCCAAATTTAAAGTCCAATATCTTTTTTTAAACTCAAAAAGCCATCCTGAAAGTTTTTGTGCCTTAAAATATAATTCTTCTTCTTCAATTTGCCAAAATTCGAGCAAATTCTGAGATGGAGTATTTGAGAAAAAAAAATTTTAAAAAAAAGGGGGACTTTCACATTTCCCCGCATAACTCTCCACAGTTCCGATAAAAATCGTTACCAATAGCTGAAATAAATAGCTTAAAGTTAGCTATTTCATAATATAATGCATTTGTTTTTCTTGAAATAATTGTAGAATTAATATAGAATTTTATTTCGAAGGATCTGTGGGGAGGGCAAAAAATAGCCATATATAAAAATATTAAATTAAAATTAAAATACGGTAAATTAAGCCAAATAAATATTTCCTTACTTACTTTTAGATGAAAATGAATAAGTATGCGCATTTTCAGACAAATCGGAGGAGGTCGACATTTTTTTGGCCGATTTCACATGGAATGACCCATATATATATATATATATATATATATATATATATATATATATATATATATATATATATATATATATTATATTATATTATATTATATTATATATTATATATTATATTATTATATTATTATATATTATATTATATTCTGAACGTACCATTGCACATGCGCGATATTTCTGTTGTGTTCGCTACCAGAGGCGTACGAACATTAATTCATTTTAAAACTACTTAATTTTAAAACATTTCTCTTAATATATACTTTCAAAATTATTTTTAAATATATTTATTCACTAACTTTTATATTTTAACATTATTTAAACTTCTGTTTCCGTGTTAATAATCAAAAAATACGCTAGCAATATATCCACTATAAACTTTCGTTTCTACGCATATGCTTATAAATTTGGATTCAAACAACAGAGACAAATAGAAAAAGTTGAGATAGAAATTTATTCTTCTACAGAGTAAACTTGCCCACAATTTTAACCAATTACAAGCAAGGAAAAATAGCTCCTATCTCCTGCCTGTCTGTCTTCTTAAAATAAATAGAATATAGGCAGTCCAGAATGACGTCACACCATAATTCAATATGGTTGCTTGATGAAAACATTGTTTATGACAGTTGTATGCATTTTACTTGTTTTCGTGTATATTGTGCAGTTTAATTTAATTGCAAGTTTAATTTTTATTTTATACATTTAAATTTTCACATATCATTTAATTGATCTTTAAATGATAAATTTAATCTTAATTTCATTAACGTTAATAATAATTGCTTGGAAGGATTTAAAGCGTTAAGAGCATGTTTTGGCAAAAATGGTTCTATTGTTTCTAAAACAATTTTAAATAATGGATAATTTAATCCTGTATAAAATAATATCTTGTCATTATTATTTTTAAATGATTCTTCATTTAGACCTGTCTTAATTAATTGTTTTGAGAGATCATATTTTTTTTTATTTAGATATTGTAATTCATTTTCTTGATTTTTTATATCTTTCAAACTTAAATCTGTTTGTACATGTACACCTGTTTCCGGTTCTTCAAGTATAGATTCTAATTTAACTTCTTCTGTCGATATATGCTATATATTATTAAAACTTATTACTAAAATAATTAAATAAATATACAATTGCCCAATTAATTCCTAAAAACTTAATTCCACGGACAAAGTGGATAAAACAAAAACTATAATTACTGAAATAAAATTATACAAACTTAATGTTGTAATTAAAAGTAGGTTGAATTAATTGTTAGTTTGTAGCTGAAAAAAAATTGCTATATATTTTAATACCGTCAATACCATTGAGGATCCTTCCAATTCATCAATTTTGTTCCCACATCTATTTTCTAATCGTTTCAATCTTTTTATATCATTAATATTTTTTTTTATTAAAACAGACTTATACCCCATATTTTGGGTAGGAATCCAATCCGGATGATTTCTCTCTGCTAATGGAGCTGGTTTTCCTAAATATAAAAACAAGTACAAATATATATATATATATATATATATATATATATATATATATATATATATATATATAAAAATAATAATGTATATTAATTATTAATACGTTTATGTATACAAATACCTTCTATAAAATGCTTGCTACATACACGTTGATATTTTAATTTAGTATCATTTAAATCTGGACGTTTAAATACTTTAATCCACATTTCGCGTCGTTCCCTGCTTAAATTATTCAAATGGATTTTATGTTTGAAATTTAGAGGTGCGGGAATCGAAAAAAAAGATACATTATCTTTTCTTGACATGCTTTTGCATCCAGCCACGATACATGTCACAGGCATTTTCTGCAAATTAAATAGGTTTCAGTTAAATATACAAATATTTCTTAAAAGATTACATATTATTACTTACTATTTTTCATAAATTAATCCAATATCAATTAACACATTTAAAATAATTCACAAAAAAAATTTATTGTACTATATGTCAAATCTGGAATGTTTTCATCAAGCAACCATATTGTATGACGTACGATCACGTGTTCTGGAATGCCTAATAAAGAAAGTTAGGTTATACATTTTTGTTTACTTGCAATTCCGTAATATTTTGTTATTAGTTAATAATATTTACAGCAGAAAATAATTTAAAATTACTTTTTACATGAGCTGACAAACGACATGTTGTCACAAGATACTTCTATATGCACAAATTGTTTAACAAATGTTTCGAATAAAAATTATAGGTATTTAGAAATTTCTTTTTATCGACTACACTCATTATTTTAGTCGTTACCTTTTGGTTATTATTAAAAGTAAAATGTTAGTAAAAGAATAAATAACTGTATTCCGGAATATTTTAGATTTGATTACAATGTAGAATAAAAATAGCAATATTACAGAAAAATAGTGCTAAAATTTTACTACAAAAAATCTGTAATTTCATTTTACATAATAAATATTTTATATTTCTACCACATAATTCTGTAATTTTGTACATAATTCTATAATAATCACATGAAGTATGTAAAATTGCTTTACTTTCTGCAAATGGCATCACATACCTACATATTGTTGGTATAACTTTATAAATTATATTAAAATTACAGCTTGTATATTAATATTTGTAATAATTCATTAAATTTATATATATATATATATACCGGGTGACCCATTTTAATTAATCCACTGGAATATCTCGAGAAATATGTGTCGAACAAAAAAATGTTTCGAATAAAAGTTGGATGGTTTAGAGGGGGCCATCTGATCCTGTCACATTTTTTCACCCCCACCCACCTAGGGGGCGGGGGAGGGGGGCATGTTTGATATCTTAAATGGGAACCCCTATTTTTTATTACAGATTCGGATTCTAAATAAAAAAACTATGAAGATTTTATTGGAAAAATTTTTTTAAAATCATAATAGGTGGCGCTGTAATTTGATTTTCGGGGTACCATGAGTCTTTGTGTGCAACAAAAATATGAAAAAAATTACATCTTATTTGTTTATTATTCATAGATGGCGCCAGAATCGTAAAGTTTACTTTTTCCAAACAATAATAAACAAATAAGATGTAATTTTTTTCATATTTTTGTTGCACACAAAGACTCATGGTACCCCGAAAATCAAATTACAGCGCCACCTATTATGATTTTAAAAAAATTTTTCCAATAAAATCTTCATAGTTTTTTTATTTAGAATCCGAATCTGTAATAAAAAATAGGGGTTCCCATTTAAGATATCAAACATGCCCCCCTCTCCCGCCCCCTAGGGGGGTGGGGGTGAAAAAATGTGACAGGATCAGATGGCCCCCTCTAAACCATCCAACTTTTATTCGGAACATTTTTTTGTTCGACACATATTTCTCGAGATATTCCAGTGGATTAATTAAAATGGGTCACCCGGTATACAGGGTGTAACAGAATAACTATTCCTAATTTTAACTGGAGTATCCTGGGCTCAGAATATAAAGATTTAATGCAAATCACTGAGATAAAATGTGGCTCCTTACTGAGCTACAGGGTGTTTTATATAAAAATTTAAAAACGATTTTTGCCCAGTACTTTAAAACTATTTGACGTATCCTTATCATACTTGGCAGAAAATGTAGGTACCGAACACCATACTAAATTATGTTAAATAAAAGTTTCTGGCTACTGCCAGTGGCGTACAACAGGGGCATGTGAGAGGTTGATCCTTCCTAAATTCTACGCCACTGGCGGAATTGTCATTTTAGCACAATTTTTCGATTCTCCAATACTTGCTGTGTAAAAAACATACTCTTTATTTGTAACGATAAAGTCACTGTTTTTCGAGATATTTAAAGTTAAACATAAGCTGCACCCTTGAGATTTTTTCAAAATTTGCTCAAAAAAATCTGAAAAAATTCAGTAAAATAGAGAAAAAAATTAGCTACATAATAACTAAGTAACCTTTTTCTCTAACTCATTCTGATTTGGCTGTAAAAATTATTGAAAATAAAAAAAATAAAATGCAAAAAATATTAATTTTCAATAATTTTTCAGCCAAACCAAAATGAGTTAGAGAAAAAGTTACTTAGATATTATGTAGCTAATTTTTTTCTCTATTTTACAGAATTTTTTCAGATTTTTTTTTAGCAAATTTTGAAAAAATCCCAAAAGTGCAGCTTATGTTTAACTTTAAATATCTCGAAAAACAGTGACTTTATCGTTACAAAGGAAGAGTATGTTTTTTACACAGCAAGTATTGGAGAATCGAAAAATTGTGCTAAAATAACAATTCCGCCAGTGGCGTAGAATTTAGAAAGGATCAACCTCTCACTTGCCCCTGTTGTACGCCACTGGCAGTAGCCAGAAACTTTTATTTAACATAATTTAGTATGGTGTACGGTACCTACATTTCCTGCCAAGTATGATAAGGATACGTCAAATAGTTTTAAAGTACTGGGCAAAAATCGTTTTTAAATTTTTATATAAAACACCCTGTAGCTTAGTAAGGAGCCACATTTTATCTCAGTGATTTGCATTAAATCTTTATATTCTGAGCCCAGGATACTCCAGTTAAAATTAGGAATAGTTATTCTGTTACATCCTGTATATACTGGGTGTCCCATTTTAATCCGCCACCTGCAATAACTTTAAAATCGTGCATCGGACAAAAAAATGTTTTGGATAAAAAGTAAATGGTTTCGAGGGGGACATCTGATGCAAAAACCCTTGCTCTCTCTGGACCCCTTGGGGGGCGGGAAAGGGGGGCAACTTTGATATCTTAAATGGAACACCCTATTTTTTATTGTTGATTCTGATAGGCCATTAAAAAGTATGTAAATTTTATTTCAAGACTTTTTTTTTATCTTTGATAGATGGCGCTGCAAACAGCATTTTTTTTCTCAGTTTATCAATCTTCAATTTGAAAAAAAAGTGTAACTAAGTACGATATTCAAGATTTTTTCAGTTCTTTGGGAAGAGGGGGGGGGGGGCAAGGGTCACTGCATCAAATATCTTCCTCGAAACCATTAACTTTAAGTTAATGGTTTAGAGGGGTATAACTTTAAGTTAATGGTTTCGAGGGGATATCTGATTCAGTGACCCTTGCCCCCCCCCCCTCTTCCCAAAGAACTGAAAAGAACTTGAATATCGTACTTAGTTACACCTTTTTTTTCAAATTGAAAACTGATAAACTGAGAAAAAAAATGCTGTTTGCAGCGCCATCTATCAAAGATAAACAAAAAGTCTTAAAATAAAATTTACATACTTTTTAATGGCCTATCAGAATCTACAATAAAAAATAGGGTGTTCCATTTAAGATTTCAAAGTTGCCTTCCTTTCCCGCCCCCCAGGGGGTTCGGAGGGGGCAAGAGTCTCTGCATCAGATGTCCCCCTCGAAACCATTTACTTTTTATCCGAAACATTTTTTTGTCCGATGCACGATTTTAAAGTTATTGCAGGTGGCGGATTAAAATGGGACACCCAGTATATATATATATATATATATATATATATATATATATATATATATATACAGGTGTTCGTTCGCTTGGTTGATATAGGGCAATAACATGGGATTTCGATAATATGTAGAATACTACTTTCTGAAGTAAAATTCGGAGAAATACTTAGAATACTTTTCGATAGGGAATAAAAAGTTCTATAATTTGGTTCTACTTTTAACTTGCTAGCATGTGCCATTTGGGCGCTAGAATTTTTTTAAAATGTTTTTTAGAATATTCAATAATGTTTCCTGCTAAATCAGTACGAGTAAAAGAAAAAAGTTACTTACCTAGTACGCAGCTAATTTTTTTCTCTATTTTACTGAATTTTTTCAGATTTTTTTGAGCAAATTTGAAAAAAAGTTATATTTTAAAAAATTTCAAAATAAGACTTTTTTCAAAATTTCCTCAAAAAAATCTGGAAAAAATCAGTAAAATAGAAAAAAAAATTAGCTACATAATAACTAAGTAACTTCCTTTTCTAACTTATACTGATTTAGCAAGAAAAATTATTGAAAATTCTAAAAAACTTTTTAAAAAAATTCTAGCGCCCAAACGGCATATGCTAGCAAGTTAAAACTAAAACCAAATTATAGAACTTTTTATTCCCTATCGAAAAGTATTCTAAGTATTTCTCCGAATTTTACTTCAGAAAGTAGTACTCTGCATATTATCGAAATCCCATGTTATTGCCCTATATCAACCAAGCGAACGAACACCCTGTATATATATATATATATATATATATTGTGACATTTAGATGAAGCAAAATATTAGATGTTCAAAGTTAAATTTTATCAAAGTGTTCAAATTTTGAAATATTTTATTCATCTGATTTTTATCCTACCTGTCACCCATAATGGGCACCGGAGTCAGTTGTTTGGAGGAGAGCGGGGTCGTAGGTGGGGTTGGTAGGAACTTTATTTTGTGATGTTGGTAAATTAGGTGGGCGCCAGTCAAAGCGGAATGTTGACGCAAAATGAGAAGCTTTGACAAATCTCAAAAAGGAACTTAACGGGATAGGGATTTATTTCATTTTTCGAGAATTTGTTTCGGAAATGCGATAATATAATTAAATAAAAAGAGAACTTACATGCTTTTGAAAGATAATTCGTTATATTGCATGATATACCAATTACAGAATAATGAACGTCCTTTGTTTGATGTCTGCTGGTTAGCGGGTGGTCTAGCTAAAGAAGATCTTCTTCTGCGTTTTCGTCAGCGCCGAGGAGATGCAGAATGTACAGCGCAACAAAGCGGCATGATCGTTGATGGAGACATCATGAGAATGATCGCCCTCGAAATCGGAATACGCCCCGCGGGCTTTAGTACGTCATAAACATCATCATCCAATCCATAATTAATGCTCGATTTATTGGATGGTCGAAATCTTTCATTGGCTGATCCAAACTCGGTTTCCACAATTAACTGGTGTTGCCATACATCTGAATCTCGCTCGGACACCGTTGAAAACGACAGCCTGTTCATCTAAACATGAGGGGGCACAGCAGATTTATCCACAATAATAAACATGACAAAATCAAACAATCGAACTTGAAATTAAAAGTCGATACAATCGAAATGACAACGATAAGCAGTATTTTCATACAATATCATCAATATAACAAATTAATGCAAAATCAGAATAATTTACCAGCTACAATTTAAATTACACAAATCATAAGTTAGCTCAAGTGACGCTAATAAATTTAGCAAACAAAATAAATATCAGAATACACAATTTAAGCGATAACAACAAAATTCAATTAGCAAATAAGATGAATCTCAAAGTACAAAATTTAAACGGTAATTACATAGTTCAAATTCATGCAAGTAAAATTAAAATATTTAACTAGAAACAAAAATACATAACTCAGAGAAAATTCCACAATAATACAATAAAATGACTTAACGATATTTTCTAGCTAAATAAGTTAAAGTTACTTGCTCAAAAAAATATCTTCAATATCAAAATAATACAATCAATCAAAGATTTGCTACTTACAGTATACGACAAAATAAAATACGACACAAGAAAATGATTACGAATAATGATCGGAAAGAAGGAACAAGGAACAGGGAGCAAATTGGGGTCGCGTGCATGGGAGAGACAAAACACGAAAGTACTTTAGCCGATCTAGACAGAATGTCTTTCCCGTGATTTGTAAATCCGGAAGCCAATGAACGCATTCTGATCTTATAGGAGTAGCCCACGAAAACATAGGGTATTTCACCGAGAATTACGACGTGGCCACCAAAAAATATACTACAAACAAAATATCATCACAGCCGATATAGCTTCTTCAGCCTAAAATTTAAGCGCTGTGATAATAGCAAAAATATACGATACGATAAATCAAAAAATCATTGCAACACGAACAATGGCACGTGGCCTCAAAATAACTCGTATTGCAACAATCCCGAACTCTACAAAAGTTCAAACAATAAAACGCCGATACGTTTTAAACGCGAATAAAATTATCAACCGCAGCGTCGCACACTGCAACCAAAATCTGAAGATCATAACGCGCTCTAGCGAGGGCTCGAAATTTACAAATACAGACAAT
This sequence comes from Clivina fossor, assembly GCA_963966155.1. Lineage (NCBI taxonomy): Eukaryota > Metazoa > Arthropoda > Insecta > Coleoptera > Carabidae > Clivina > Clivina fossor. Next base: position 1,358,569 of record OZ014557.1, read on the forward strand.
GATACGCACTAAAGAACTTTCACAAACGGAAAACGGGAAGGAAATCTACTAGTATTTACAAAAGAAAGAAATGAGGATTGGAGCGGGAATCTGTGCTGCTTCAAGGTTAATTTTATCATCTCAAAATTACTAATCTTCAATTAAAATATAACGATACAAACTCTAATAAATTGAACTCTACGAATTATAACTCAAAACAAAATAACTAACAAAATTATTCAAGAAGGAATTTGGCTTTACTAAATATAACAAAACATAACCGTATGTAAGTTGACCATCATTGTATTCATGAGAGCAAAAATTTACGTTACTAAAATAATCCAAATATCAATAAAATCTCATGAATAACAATTCAAACATAATACAAAATAAATAAATTGTCAACTTACATCGTTTCAAATCCAAACGAACCAATCCCATCTTGAATACATTACTTTTTCAATACCGCATGGTAATTAACCTTCAAACTCATCACAGATACAACGACGACATACAAGTAGATTATTGCTCAGAGCCGGACTGCTCATGGGAGAGAGAGATATTTCACCTGTACAAGCCTATTTATGTGCCTGCTAATTTCACACATTTTAAATCAATGTTGCCATTGCACTAAAAAGTAAATACTCTATAAACACAATTATTTTCTATAAAAATTTGACTCGTGACAAAAAGTGTTTTTGTCACACAGCCCTTCCACCAAAAAAAAAATTTTTTTTCTCATTTACAAAAAAAATTTTAAACTTTCCAACAAAGAAATATTCGTAACTTAATAAAATATTCAAATCAAAGAAAACTAATCAATCAAAAACTGTGAAATCTCATCTCACTCAGTATACTATACAAAATATAAATCATGACTCAATTACATACAAAATAATATAAATCAACATCATAAATCAAAAGAGTAAGTAGCAAATATAACACAGTACAAATAATAAATAATCATCGTAACTAAACATGAAATGTAAGTAGCAATTACAAAAAATAATCAGAACTAAATAAATTTCTGAACTCAAATTCTCGGAAAAGTGAAAGGAAAGAATGGACTAATTCGAAGACAAAAAATTTTGTGCAAAGCAAATCACAATATGAACAAAAGCCCCACGCGTTGGAGCGCCAAAATTATGTGTGACATTTAGATGAAGCAAAATATTAGATGTTCAAAGTTAAATTTTATCAAAGTGTTCAAATTTTGAAATATTTTATTCATCTGATTTTTATCCTACCTGTCACCCATAATGGGCACCGGAGTCAGTTGTTTGGAGGAGAGCGGGGTCGTAGGTGGGGTTGGTAGGAACTTTATTTTGTGATGTTGGTAAATTAGGTGGGCGCCAGTCAAAGCGGAATGTTGACGCAAAATGAGAAGCTTTGACAAATCTCAAAAAGGAACTTAACGGGATAGGGATTTATTTCATTTTTCGAGAATTTGTTTCGGAAATGCGATAATATAATTAAATAAAAAGAGAACTTACATGCTTTTGAAAGATAATTCGTTATATTGCATGATATACCAATTACAGAATAATGAACGTCCTTTGTTTGATGTCTGCTGGTTAGCGGGTGGTCTAGCTAAAGAAGATCTTCTTCTGCGTTTTCGTCAGCGCCGAGGAGATGCAGAATGTACAGCGCAACAAAGCGGCATGATCGTTGATGGAGACATCATGAGAATGATCGCCCTCGAAATCGGAATACGCCCCGCGGGCTTTAGTACGTCATAAACATCATCATCCAATCCATAATTAATGCTCGATTTATTGGATGGTCGAAATCTTTCATTGGCTGATCCAAACTCGGTTTCCACAATTAACTGGTGTTGCCATACATCTGAATCTCGCTCGGACACCGTTGAAAACGACAGCCTGTTCATCTAAACATGAGGGGGCACAGCAGATTTATCCACAATAATAAACATGACAAAATCAAACAATCGAACTTGAAATTAAAAGTCGATACAATCGAAATGACAACGATAAGCAGTATTTTCATACAATATCATCAATATAACAAATTAATGCAAAATCAGAATAATTTACCAGCTACAATTTAAATTACACAAATCATAAGTTAGCTCAAGTGACGCTAATAAATTTAGCAAACAAAATAAATATCAGAATACACAATTTAAGCGATAACAACAAAATTCAATTAGCAAATAAGATGAATCTCAAAGTACAAAATTTAAACGGTAATTACATAGTTCAAATTCATGCAAGTAAAATTAAAATATTTAACTAGAAACAAAAATACATAACTCAGAGAAAATTCCACAATAATACAATAAAATGACTTAACGATATTTTCTAGCTAAATAAGTTAAAGTTACTTGCTCAAAAAAATATCTTCAATATCAAAATAATACAATCAATCAAAGATTTGCTACTTACAGTATACGACAAAATAAAATACGACACAAGAAAATGATTACGAATAATGATCGGAAAGAAGGAACAAGGAACAGGGAGCAAATTGGGGTCGCGTGCATGGGAGAGACAAAACACGAAAGTACTTTAGCCGATCTAGACAGAATGTCTTTCCCGTGATTTGTAAATCCGGAAGCCAATGAACGCATTCTGATCTTATAGGAGTAGCCCACGAAAACATAGGGTATTTCACCGAGAATTACGACGTGGCCACCAAAAAATATACTACAAACAAAATATCATCACAGCCGATATAGCTTCTTCAGCCTAAAATTTAAGCGCTGTGATAATAGCAAAAATATACGATACGATAAATCAAAAAATCATTGCAACACGAACAATGGCACGTGGCCTCAAAATAACTCGTATTGCAACAATCCCAAACTCTACAAAAGTTCAAACAATAAAACGCCGATACGTTTTAAACGCGAATAAAATTATCAACCGCAGCGTCGCACACTGCAACCAAAATCTGAAGATCATAACGCGCTCTAGCGAGGGCTCGAAATTTACAAATACAGACAATGATACGCACTAAAGAACTTTCACAAACGGAAAACGGGAAGGAAATCTACTAGTATTTACAAAAGAAAGAAATGAGGATTGGAGCGGGAATCTGTGCTGCTTCAAGGTTAATTTTATCATCTCAAAATTACTAATCTTCAATTAAAATATAACGATACAAACTCTAATAAATTGAACTCTACGAATTATAACTCAAAACAAAATAACTAACAAAATTATTCAAGAAGGAATTTGGCTTTACTAAATATAACAAAACATAACCGTATGTAAGTTGACCATCATTGTATTCATGAGAGCAAAAATTTACGTTACTAAAATAATCCAAATATCAATAAAATCTCATGAATAACAATTCAAACATAATACAAAATAAATAAATTGTCAACTTACATCGTTTCAAATCCAAACGAACCAATCCCATCTTGAATACATTACTTTTTCAATACCGCATGGTAATTAACCTTCAAACTCATCACAGATACAACGACGACATACAAGTAGATTATTGCTCAGAGCCGGACTGCTCATGGGAGAGAGAGATATTTCACCTGTACAAGCCTATTTATGTGCCTGCTAATTTCACACATTTTAAATCAATGTTGCCATTGCACTAAAAAGTAAATACTCTATAAACACAATTATTTTCTATAAAAATTTGACTCGTGACAAAAAGTGTTTTTGTCACAATATATATATATATATATATATATATATATATATATATATATATATATATATATATATATATATGTAATTATACCAACAATATTATTACAGAACTAAATAAATTTTAGCTATTTATGGAAAATATCTGACAGCATTGCTTAAAAAAACTGTAATATTACATATACATAATGTACTTTTTTATTCCGTTAATACTATATCATAGTACAATAATGTTTGTAATATAGTTCTGATATTATATGTATTTTTAAAAATTTACAAAGTAGTTGAGTAATTATAGCCTAGAAATACTGGTCGCATCATAGTGTCTCATGTTTTGTCGATAAAATTACATATATATTAAAATGATAGTTTGCTTTTTGATAGGGAAAGAAATGAATTTTTAAGAAAAACGAAACACTATCGTAAAAAGAATGTTTTTAGGATCTCAATAATAAAAAAAAAATTATGGCATCCCATTTAAAAATAAAAAGTTGAACGTCGCCATTTTGAAATGATTCGTCCAATTGAAAATCTGATATCACCATCGTGTAGAGAATGTCCTGAAACATATTACTGCCAAATATTTTGAAAGTAGTGCGCATAGTGTGGCTAAAAAAAAATAAGGCGCTTACTCTGAATCAGGCTGTATATATATATATATATATAGACCACTTTGACATCTCTCGGGAAGTTGGTAATTAAATTTAATAAAATTATAATTTATGTGGGCACTAGGAGAAACTTTGAGAAAAATTTCATCAAAATCGAATAAATAATGTAGCCACAATAAATTTTTTTTAAAATTTGTTTTCTTTTTTCTCGGTAAGTTGGTAACACTGTATTTTGTTAAAATTGCATAATTTATTTAGGCACTAGGAGTTCAACTGATTTTAATGAAATTTTCAGGATAAATTTTTCTAGTTTCCAGGATAAGCTTTTATTATTTTCCAGTGATGCCAATTTGCCTTGAAAAAAATTACTAAAGTTTTTAAAAATTTATTATGGCCATGTTATTTAACCGATTTCACTCAAATTTTCACAAAAGATTCTCCTAGTATTCATATAATTTATGTAATTTTAACAAAATACAGTGTTGCCAACTAACCGAGAGAAAAATTACTAAAATTTTAAAAAATTCATTCTGGCTACATTATTTATCCGATTTTGATCAAATTTTCCGAAAAGTTTCTCCTAGTGCTCACATAAATTATAATTTTATTAAAATACGGTGTTGCCAACTTTCCGAAAAAAAAAATTAATAATTTTCTAAAAATTTGTTATGCCCGCATTATTTATTCGATGTTAATGAAATTTATATATATATATATATATATATATATATATATATATATATATATATAGGGTAAGTCGAGGAGAGATGGACCATATTTTAAATAACGAAAATTATTTTGTTTATTTTGTAATAAATAAATTTTTTAAAAATTAGAACATACAAAGGAATATATAACACAACTTTTGAGTATAAAAAACTAAAGAAAAAACACGTAATATGTATAAAGAAAAAAAAAATGTTTTATAAATTAACAATATTACACTGTCATTTTAAACAGATTTTAGTAAATTTAGAATAAAAAAAAATTAAAATTGTAAAATTACCATAATTATCATTGTAAATTTACATCGATTTTTTACAGTGAAAGTCTTTCACGTGGCTTCGTTAGCTTCCAGTAACAAACTAGCTTCGCACATAATTTTCGCGCTACTTCTCACTAAAAACAATAGATGGCACTCTTCCAGCACGGATAGCTGCACCCGTGTCGCTACCAGTCCATGTAGCACTGTAGCACGCTCCAAATCCAGCCAGCGCTGTAGGGCTAACTCTCGCTCACGAATCGGAACACCTAGGGCTACGTCCGAGGGGCCCCATAGCGAAAACTCCAAAATGGATTTCACCTGACTCAGCGATATTGCGCTTTCTTTGCGTAGCAGTGTGCGAATTAGGGTGGCGAGTTTGGTCGGTGGGAAAAGCGCATTTAGTGCGATTAATGCGCATGCGCAGAGCGAACCGCGACTTTCGGATTCGTCGTGACGATAGATTTCATCGCTAAATCTGTAATTAAATACCAAGTTAATTAAGGTATACAAAAGTTGGCCGAACACTGTATTTTAATCAAATTATAATTTATGTGGGGCACTAGGAGAAACTTTTCGCGAAAATTTGATCAAAATCGGATAAATAATGTAGCCAGAATGAATTTTTTTTCAATTTTAGTAGTTTCTCGATAAGTTGGCAACACTGTATTTTCTTAAAATTGCATAATTTATTTAGGCACTAGGAGAATCTTTTATAAAAATTGGATTAAAATCGGTTATATAAAGTGGTCATAATAAATTTTTAAAAATTTTAGTAATTTTTTTCTCGGAAAGTTGGCAACACTGTAATTTGTTAAAATTACATAAATTATATATGATTACTAGGAAAATCTTTTGTGAAAATTTGAACAAAATCGGTTAAATAACATGGCCATAATAAATTTTTAAAAACTTTAGTAATTTTTTTCTCGGAAAGTTGGCAACACTGGATATTAATAAAATTATATAATTAATGGGAGCATTAGAGAAATCTTTTCTGAAAATTTGATTAAAATCGGATAAATAATGTAGCCACAATGAATTTTAAAAAAACTTTAGTAATTTTTTTTCTCTGGAAAAAAATAAAAGCACATGACCCTATCTTGGGCACTAGACAAATTTATCCTGAAAATTTCATTAAAATCGGTTGAACCCCGTCTAGGAGGAGTTGCGATCACAAAATTTTGACCGAGCGAGCTGACGACGCACATCCATACACCCACTTATAAACTAACTAACCGATTTTAATGAAATTATCAGGATAAATTTGTCTAGTGCCCAAGATAGGGTCATGTGGTTTTGGTTTTTTCAGTGATGCTAACTTTCCGAGAAAAAAATTACTAAAGTTTTTAAAAATTCATATTAGCTACATTATTTATCCGATTTTGATCAAATTTTCAGAAAAGATTTCCCCAATGCTCCCATTAATTACATAATTTTATTAATATCCAGTGTTGCCAACTTTCCGACGAAAAAAATTACTAAAGTTTTTAAAAATTTATTATGGCCATGTTATTTAACCGATTTTACTCGAAATTATCACAAAAGATTAGCCTAGTATTCATATAATTTATGTAATTTTAACGAAATACAGTGTTGCCAACTTTCCGAGAAAAAAATTACTAAAATTCATTGTGGCTACATCATTTATTCGATTTTCATCAGATTTTCCGTAAAGTATCTCCTAGTGCCCACATAAATTATAATATTATTAAAATACAGTCAATATGGGTTTACCCATATAGTTCTAATCTTGTTTTAGCCTCTTACCCTTGCAGCAGACACAATCGGTGCTGCGTGTCTTTGTCCACATCGAAACATAGAATAAAATTGGATAAAGTTGATGGTATTTCTTCGATGCCCTGTGCTTGCAGACATTTCAAGCTGTTTACGAATTGCAGCAGAATAAAACATGCGTCACGATTCAATTCCCCGGTGGGATTACTTTTTTCTTTCAGGGTTGCACCAATACTTTGTATTGTTGCAACTTGCAGCCATGGTAGCACGGAAATTGAAGCTAAAACACACACACACACACACACATACACACATATTATTATTATTATTATTTATTTATTATTATTATATTATTATATTATTATACACATAAATCTATATTATTATATACATTATATATTATTATACACATTTATTATTACATTACACATTATATTACTATATACATATATATATAGATATATATATATATACAGGGTGTTCGTTCGCTTGGTTGATATAGGGCAATAACATGGGATTTCGATAATATGTAGAATACTACTTTCTGAAGTAAAATTCGAAGAAATACTTAGAATACTTTTCGATAGGGAATAAAAAGTTCTATAATTTGGTTCTACTTTTAACTTGCTAGCATGTGCCGTTTGAGCGCTAGAATTTTTTTTTAAATGTTTTTTAGAATTTTCAATAATGTTTCCTGCTAAATCAGTACGAGTAAGAGAAAAAAGTTACTTAGCTATTATGTAGCTAATTTTTTTCTCTATTTTACTGAATTTTTTTCAGTTTTTTTTGAGGAAATTTGAAAATAGTTATATTTTAAAAAAATTCAAAATAAGACTTTTTTCAAAATTTCCTTAAAAAAATCTGAAAAAAAAATCAGTAAAATAGAAAAAAAAAAAATTAGCTACATAATAATTAAGTAACTTTTTTTCTAACTAATACTGATTTAGCAAGAAAAATTTATGAAAATTCTAAAAAACATTTTTAAAAAAATTCTAGCGCTCAAACGGCACATGCTAGCAAGTTAAAGGTAGAACCAAATTATATAACTTTTTATTCCCTATCGAAAAATTTTCTAAGTATTTCTCCGAATTTTACTTCAGAAAGTAGTATTCTGCATATTATCGAAATCCCATGTTATTGCCCTATATCAACCAAGCGAACGAACACCCTGTATATATATATATATATATATATATATATATATATATATATATAAAAGTATATCAAATAAATTATAAATTTGTTCTTATCAACCATTAATTCTCACTCATATATATATATATATATATATATATATATATATATATATATATATATATATTATTAGAGCAGGTAGATGAATTTGTGTATTTGGGTAGTTTGTTGTCTAGAGCAGCGGTTCTTAATCTTTTATTAGTCGCGGCCCCCTTAAAATCCTAAAATTCTAAATACAATATTTTTATGTGCAGTGTTCAGCAATATCGTAGTAACATTTTTGAATAAAGTGTGTCCGCGAAACAGTTTTTGAAGATTTTGAAATTATCTATGCCCCCTTAATTGATTGAGGAAGCGAATTCTTTGGAGTAAAGTATCATTCAGACTGCGGTTGCAGTTTTTGTTATTGCCGTAGTAATAGTTGTAAGCATACTTGACCATTCACACTGGCTTGTGATGCTAGTGAAATTTTTACATACGCATGCGTACTGCAATGACACATTTGACACAAAATAAATAAATAAAATAATTAAATAATCATAATAATAATATAATAATAATAATATTAATAATAATTAAACATTATTTGATTAATTTTGCTATCTAAAGTCGCCATTTTAATATATTTTATGAATTTGACGTTTGTTTGACATTTGTTTGACGTTTCTAAATAAAAATAGTGCTATCTCTTTTCACTCTAACTCTGATTGGCCAATTCTTACAACTATGTAAAATTTTAACTAGAATGTTTGGCCTGTTCAAATGTTTGGCTGCTTACAACTACTGCTATGTCTTAT